>JAJQWJ010000003.1:38513245-38675745 GCA_023637945.1 Phaethornis superciliosus | reverse complement strand
ATAAAAACTCCAAGAGAAAAGGAGAGTGTGGGCTCCCTCTTCCCCCCCTGCTTGCTCTCCACTTCGGCTTCAGCTCCGGGACAGCCCCAGCAGAACAGCACCAAGCAGGAACCGCGGGTCCCACACATCCCTCCAGCCAGAGACCAGGGCCGGCGGATGGTGATAAAACTTAATTGCTCTCTTGTTTTCTTTTATTACTTAACAACTCTCTGCCCAAAGTGACTAATTTGTGTAAATTCTCTCCTCTTTTAAACTTATATTTTTTTCTTTTAAAGGTATATTATTGTCTCCTTTCCCTAAAATAAATCTTTGTAATTTGCTTGAATCATAAAGCCTGTTATTTTTGTAAATTCGTGCAAGGTATATGAGTAGTGGCTGATTTTTCCTCACAATCAAAATATAAATAATAGCAGGGATCGCAACAGAAGGGCAGGGGAAGGAAAGGAGAGGAGAGGAGAAGGAGAGGGGAGGAGGGGAGGGAAGGGGAGAGGAGAGGGGAGGAGGGGAGGGGAGGGGAGGGGAGAGGGGAGGAGAGGAGAAGGAGAGGGGAGGGGAGGAGAGGAGAGGAGAAGGAGAGGGGAGGGAAGGGGAGGGGAGGAGAGGAGAGGAGAGGGGAGGAGAGGAGAGGAGAGGAGAGGGGAGGGGAGGGGAGGGGAGGAGAGGAGAGGAGAGGAGAGGAGAGGAGAGGAGAGGAGAGGAGAGGAAAAGGAGAGGGGACGGGAGGAGAAGGTGAGGGGAGGGGAGAGGAGGGGAGGGGAAGGAAAGGAGAGGATAGTGGAGGGGAGAGGAGAGGAGAGGAGAGGAGAGGAGAGGAGAAGGAGAGGGGAGGAGGGGAGGGGAGAGGACAGGGGAACACAGGAGAGGAGAAGGAGATGGGAGGGGCGGAGAGGAGAGGAGAGGAGAGGAGAAGGGGAGGGGAGGGGAAGTAATTGAGAGGAGAGTGGAGGGGAGAGGATAGGAGAGGAGAGGGGAGGAGAAGGAGAGGGGAGGGGAGGAGAGGGGAGGGGAGGCGAGGGGAGGAGAAGAAGAGGGGAGGAGAGGGGAGGGGAAGCAGAGGAGTGGTGGAGGAGAGGGGAGGAAAAGGAGAGGGGAGGAGAGGAGAAGGAGAGGGGAGGGGAAGGAAAGGAGAGGGGAGGGGAGGGGAGGGAAGGGGAAGGAAAGGGGAGGAGAGGAGAGGAGAGGAGAGAGGAGGAGAGGAGGGGAGAGGAGAAGGAGAGGGGAGGGGAGGCAAGGAGAGGGGAGGAGAGGGGAGGGGAGGGGAGGAGAGGAGAGGAGAAGGAGTGGGGAGGGGAGGAGAAGGAGATGAGAAGGAGAGGGGAGGGGAGGAGAGGGGAGGGTAGGGGAGGAGAGGAGAGGAGAGGAGAGAGGAGGAGAGGAGGGGAGAGGAGAAGGAGAGGGGAGGGGAGGCAAGGAGAGGGGAGGAGAGGGGAGGGTAGGGGAGGAGAGGAGGAGGAGAAGGAGAGGGGAGGGGAGGAGAGGGGAGGGGAGGGGAGGGGAGGAGAAGGAAAGGAGAGGGGAGAGGAGAGTGGGGTGGGGTGGTGGCAGGTAACGGTGGAGTCACCGCCATGTTCCTCTGCAAGCAGGTGGAGGGGGGAGTAGTCCCCTCGGCATCTTTCTGTGTGTCAGGAGGGTGCTGCCACCCGGGAGCTACCTCGGTGTCCGCCTGTCCGGTGTCCGCCTGGCCCGTCTGGACCGAGAAGGCGGGCAGCGGCTTCCTCAAGGGTGGGTGAAATGGTGGCCACCGCCTATCTTAGGGGAAGGTCAGCCCTGGGGCTGTGAGGAGCGAGGGTGGGAGGCGGGCACTGAGCTTGGATCTGCTGTTAGGGTGACTCTGACCCTCTGGTTCCGAGGCTGCTTTCCAACCTTGTTCCGGGCTGCTGCTGGGCCTTCGGTCCGCTTTTTCCCTTGCTTGCAGTAGCTTCCTCACAAATGGCTCTTTCCACCCAGCAGAATCAAATGAAAAGCAAGACTCTGGTCTGATGCGTTTCGTGTAAGGATTTGGATAGGTTTTATTACTTGGGTATTGTCAGACAGTGTTACTTCTAGAACAAAATAAAGTTAACTGATTACAAAGAAATATTTTTCATAGTAGTCCTGTCAGGTAATCTAAACAGCAATTGCTTGTTTTGCGTCTCCCTCCTCCAGTGCTTAATTGCATCCTCTGTTCTGTGATGGTACAGGAAAATCAAGTTCCTATTAATTTTGGCCCACACTGCTGTAAAGAGGTTTCAGTGTCAACTCTGCAAGTATCGACTTAAAAAACTGCCTTCCTAGGAAAGAGGGCAACCCCATCTAAATCCCAATTTGCATGGTCATTACTGTCAGTTTTGGGAACCAGCTGTGTTTGTGCATGCTACTTCATTATCCCAGTTCACATTGTCTTCAGTTCCCCAATTGCTTTCCAGCTTGAGGCCTGTGCAGTTTATGTTTTGTGGGACTGAATGTAGATCAGAAGTTTTAACTGACGTTGTAAAGAATGCTTATCTTAGTTGGTGCCTCAATTTTTTATTTGTAAAGGCCAGCTTTTTCAACTCTAAACTGTAAATTACTGTAAAATCAAAACATAGTTGTTCTTTTTTCACAGTTAAAGTAGTTTTTCCTGATCTCTTGCTCAAGCTCCAATGTGAGAAGTGCTAGGATCTATTTCATTTTTAAGGTTCTCCTGAACTCTCTGGATGAAGGTTTTCAACTCTGCTACCTTCTCCTTATCTTAAAAGCAAGCACAATATGTAGCTGTTGTAGCGTTTCCTGCGACAGTGTACAGCGTCATTCATTCTCTGCAAACCACCTCTCAGAAAATCACCTGCTTCAACCAAATTTCATCTTTTAATGGGAATTTTTACAAATTAAGTTTCTGCAGTTAAATTCTCTAATGTCAGTTTCATTAGTATATCAAACATTTAACAGAAATTTTAACACTGAACTGTTAGGACCCAAACAAAAAACCTGGAAGTTGACCTTCACCCCCCAGACTTTATCCCATCTCTACTGTGTCCTAATCTTCCTCTGTTGGATCTTCCTCAGGCTCTTTCCTGCCTTATAATTGCAGCAAGGCCTTTTACTGCTTTTTTTCCCAAATAAATAACAATGTGTTTCCATTAATTTTTGTATTCTTGACATTCTTTTTCATGGATCACCATTAAATTTTTTTAACGATGCAGAAAAACATCAAGAACAAATGCAAATCTCATTTTTCTGCACGTTTTTGGCAAACAAAACTATGTGGCTTATGGAGATTGGCTTTTGTCTTCCACGTTACCAGGTGCTTCCTCTTCTGTTGGAAAGAACTACAAGAAAATAACGTGAAGCTCACAAACCCTTAAAAAATCTTTGGCCTCCTTTCACAGATTTTAACGTGCAGTCCAAATCCCAGTTGCAAGTTGCTCTGTTGCCAATTATTTTTTTTTTTTTTATGTCCTCATTATTCTTGACAGTGATTCTGAAGTGAACCAAAGAAATTCCACAAAGCACTTTATTTGCGTCTCAGATGGCAATAGTTAAATATGACCTAGGACAACCTGATTTGGGAGGAAAGGGAGGATGTTGTGTGGAAGCACTGCAATGCAGCCTTCTACATACAGCATCGACCACTACCAAACACCTTTCCTTTTACCTTGTGCATTTACCTGTATGTCCTGCATAAGGTCCTATGCACCTTCTGTCCCCCTTCCCCTTTTCTCTGTTCATCTCTCCAGTCTGTCAGCAAAGAAAGGCAATGCAACATGTGGCTGACTGAGCTACACATATTTTGACTCAACCCTTCTGTCAAATCTCCTTGAAATTGTCCAGCAGGTTCAAATTATGAAAGTGGTCTGACAGACAGATGGATGGACAGCATGATCATGGAGCCCTTCTTTCTTTAGTGAGGAATCTTAGAACATGATCAGCCTTTGGTTCTCCTCTGTTCTTCAGGAGAACTTGGTTTCAAATCCAGATGACAGTTTTCACTTGGGTTTTGATGCTTCTACATAAATTGTCCCTTGCTGATGGTAACAGTTTCCAAACTGACCAAATATTTCTTGTTTTTTCCTATTTTCTGGTCCTTGCTATTCTATAGATTTGTGGTGCTGCTTTAATAGAAAAGTGATCTCATTCTGTAAATCATTTTTCAGTGCACTAGTTTGAAGTAAAAGGCTTCCTTTATTCCTTTTACAAAGTTTCCATCTGTGTTTAATGCCTGGCTTTGGTTTTGTTCTGTTTATTCTTGATTATCTTAGATTTCTTCTTGTACTTGATCTGTATTTTGAAGCAGACTCTACTAGTTTTACATGCAGATAAAGAGCTTACCTGCTGCTTTAATTTATTCTGAATAGAAGTGGCTGTTCAAGCTCAGAGGCTTCATCTCACTTGAACTGAGGAAATTCCTTGCAGAGGGAAATTTTGGAGCATCTCTCCACCTACATATCACAGTCTGCATCTATGAGGTTCTGTTAAACCAGGCCCACATATCTGACAACATGCATTCAAATATCCTACTTGTTTGTTAAGATGATGTAGACAAAGGACAAAGCAAGGGGATGAGCCATTTGATACCTTCACTAGCGTCAACACATCCAAGACTGCTGATTTGTTATTTGTAAGATGATATACCTTCATTAAAAAGCCTATAGTGAAGTAATTAATCAAATTTAAGACAGCCCAGAATGTGGTGCTGGAGAGGCTAAGCGGTATCCCCCAGGTGCAGTGACACAGAATATTCAGTTTAATAGTAGAAGATAAGAAAGGTGGGCATTTCATCACAGTTCAGATCTCCTATCCAGTAATTTTGTAGCCTTTTTGTGGGGCATCAGGATAAAGAATAAAGCTTTGAATTAATTTGAAAAATGCTTTGGATAGATGAACAGACCCTGACCTTCACAAAAGGTGATCCCTGCTTCACAAAAGGAGGCTTTCCAGGCAACAAATAGCTGAACCTTTGCTCCTGTCACTTTTGACTCAGGTGAGAGGACAATCAATTAAAGAAAACTTTAGCAGTTTAACCAAGAATTTCAGAAGTGGCCATGTAAATTAAAAAAAAAAAAAAATATGGCAAGCACATAAAAATGAACAATGGAACCTTACATTGACCATTCCAGTTTCATTTCAGAACTCTGCAACTTGGTCCTGCAGTCAACAGAAAGAGAAGCCGAGTGCACCAACAAAACAAACAGAAATTGTTATCTGAATGATTGCATGCAAAAGGAGAGCGGCATCTGAGAGCCATTGTAAAATCTGGAATCAATCCACACAGGTACCACATTATTAATCCTCCTGAAAGACTGGATGATCTTAGCAGGTAGCATAAATAAGCTTGCAGTCTTCTCCAGGCAAGCTTGTTTTTTCCTCTGAATATGAAGAGGCCCCTTCTTTGACTTCTGGCCAGTAAAATAATGTTTTTTCCAGATAATGAGCCACTGTACATGAGGAAAATACTCCAGCGTCTTAGACCTGTCTAAATAGCATTCCACATACTCCCGGCTGCTCAACACCCACACATGGTTGTTTCCAACCCTCATTGCATCTCAAAAAACTCTAACTCATTGTGATTGCAGCCTTCTCTCAGCCAGCTTTCACAACTAGATGTGGTCCAAATCATAAGGCACAGGACTTTTGAGAAATGAAACTTCAAATACACACTCATTAGCTGCTGCCAAAATAACCACTAGTACTAAATCCCTGCAAGGTTTTGTCTTTATTCCTTAAAGTGAGTTATATGCGTACTGAGTACGCACTGGCTGTTGTAGCAGGATAGTCATATCCCCATCAACTGCTGTGGGAAATCAGGAAGCCAGGACTCACACAGCAGTGGTTTTCAGAGTCACAGATCATTTCTCTTCTTACCCACACGAAGTCTGGTGTGGATTTAAATATGACAATTTACAAGTACATATTTTGGTGAAAACAGGCCAAGTTGGTGACTAAGTAAATCCTGGACTAGATTTTCTCCATGGGTTTTATCATCTCATTAATTTTATTGGGTTTTGACCCACAGAGTTGCATTCTGCAGCTTTCCATGGGTAATGATTTAGTCCAACCTAGAGTTGCTTTATTACCCTTAAGGTGTGATACAATTTCAGTAGGTCAGTCTTCACAACATCCTCCTTTTTGAATTCTGTGATACTGATCCAACTGCAACAAAGAGAGTTCAGGATACTTAAATTCACTATGAAGCTGTAAGAGTAATTGGCAGAATGATTCCCTTACTGGGGAAGCTCTGAGCCTCATGATTTAAAACAAGGGGGGGAAAAATCCATCCTCATCCCTTCAACTAGCTGATGAGCTCTATCTATCAAATTCATGTTTTGGAGAGGTTGGGATCAGTACAAAAATGTATTAAGTTTTAGGACAAAATTTTCAAATGGTCCTCAGCTCTTTTAATATGTATGTAATAGTTCATAGCTGTTACCCCGCTTCTGTATATTGTACCTGTTACTTTTCAAATACCTAGCTTGCAGCAAAGCAGGGCAGCTGTTCTGTGATGAATGCATCACTGTTTACCAAGGTAGCTTGCTTTGCTGTCAAATGTAAAATTTGGATTTTTTAAGAAAGACAGCTAACTGTAAATTTAGTGATACTTTATTTTAGGTGTCACTGGTCTGCTGAACATGTTTTGATGCCAATACAAGACTGTCCCAGGCACCTTGTGCTGCATCCCTTGGACTATGTGAACTCCATGGAGGGCCATACACAACACACTACCATTCACTGCTAACAAGTGAGATGTGAATTAAAGTGCTCAGACTGGTCTTCTGGAGTGAGAAAGTTGTGCTACATATGAGAGGCAGAAGGGCTTCCATGGAACTTAAGGGTTGTGTGTTTTATTTAATTATTTTAAGTTAAAACTAAAAACCTGACATGTTATTTTGCAAAGTTGAGCACTTGGACAACAAAATACAGAATAATGAAGATTTCACAGCTTTTTCCTGCTAGACCATAGCTCAAAGCAAAGCAACCTTTATGTAACTGAAATAAATATTGGAGCTGATTTCATAGGTACCACGCTTGACTTTACATGGTTTTTTTTTCTAGGCATTTGTATTAGCTTCCTTACACAGAGCTCTAAAATTCACCAAATGAGGAACATGCAGAAAAATAATGTGGAACTTGTGGTTGGTTTGGGAGTTCCTGACCTTCTGTCCCACCTCGGGCTGTCAGGATGCCCTATGGATGCCCTAACCTTGATCAGCACTAAAGGAATCATTCATGACCCTACATCTTCTCAGGCTACGGTCATGCTGGTGCTGCTCAGTCAATAGTTTTGCACAATTCTTTAAGGAAAAAGTGAAACAGCTCAGGCTGCCCTGCCCTGAAACACTGCTGTAGCCCAAGACATCCGTGCCTAGGGCAGCTCATGCACCCTCTCCCAGCCCATTAATGAAAGGGGAAAACCATGTGGGAGAACGAGGAAGGGAAGAAGCTCATACTTAGGGGCTTTGCACTCTACAGAAAATATTTTAAGTCTTAATCACTTGTAAAAATCATCAAGTGTTGTAAAACAGTTACTTTGCTATTCTTAGTCATTTTGGTAACCACTTCTGTTAAGACATATTTTCCGCGGATCAACTGCCAACCCATCTAAAGCAGTGGTTCAGCCACACACGTTGCTGACTGCAATAGGCAGTTTTTTCATTGCAGGTCAGACTTGGAACATCAATCTTTGACTCACGCTGTCCGAAGTCAATACAAACCACTATCTGCCTCGGCTGTCCTTTCCCTCCTTCTTTGTCCCAGGAATATGAAAAGGTCGAAGTGCATTGGGCAGGATTTCAGTGCAAAGCCCAGGGATTTGTGCAGTGCCAACAAGCGCATGGGAAGCAGCCCAAGTACATTTGCCCATGAAAACGTGGCAAGCAGCCTTTGGATTGGGTGTCTCCAAGAATGGGACGTGAGCAAGGTTTGCCAGGGCACTCACTGGAGGCTAAAAGCAATGCTGGTTAAAACTTGTATAGTCTCACATGGCTGATGTACAGAGCTGGAACAGGACTGAGCAGGATATGCTAGTGATGAGGAGGATATAAAGTAATAATGACCTTAATTGACATTAATCCCAATTGGATCCAGAGCCCAGACAAAAACATTCCCACCAATAACACCATAGGTCAATCACAGGAAAAATGCACAAGACAATTTCTTCCACCTTTTCTTGCTTTTTTATGGAATACAGTAGCATAGTCCTGTGCATGTAAAGGTACACTTTTACATTTAAGAGGCTGCAGTTCTTTACAGTGTTCTATGAAATAAGGAATAATGAAAATTTCTGTGCCATGAGAACTACTATTTCTGTTGTTCTTACTGTAGCTAAAAAACTGGGGTTGTATTATTTAACTCATTATTCAAGACAAGCGCAAAACAATATAATTAATCAAGTAGATTTATATATGTATAGATATGTAAGTTTTTTAAGACTTTATTTAAAAATAAGCCACAGTATTTTGGTTGATTGTTCTGTTTGCTATAAAAAATATGTGACAGCACAATCTACTGTTATTTTTGGACACTACTGAAATATGAAAAGGATAAAAAGCCAACTTGCTATTAATTGGAACTAATACTTTTAACTAGGAAGAAATAGAAAAAATACGTGGCTCTTCATCTCTGGTTGTCTGATCTTTCTCAGTTTTTAAATAAAAAAAATCCCTCTTGTGATTTCTACTTGTAATATTAGATCTTTAAATGTCTGGCTTACACTCTAGCATACACTCTGATGGCTGCCAACTTGGACACAAACTACTTTATACCAGACTTCTGTAAGTTGCTAGAAAAATTGGTTCTGTCTCACTTTAAACAGTCCTGGTTTTTAATATGTTCTTTTACTCAATTGCTGTCACTTTTGCTGGTTACATGACATTTAGTGAAAAGGAAAAATAAAATCTCATTTTAAAGTTCAGAGGTTAACACTTCTAGATCCTCTTTTCATGTTTAAAAGGATGAGATGGTAAAAAACATCCTTTGTTTACACCAAAGGTGATGAATTCAAGGGAATTCGAGGTGCAAGATGACCACTCCTTACCAGACTTCTTATATATGCTTCTGCTGAAAACAGAGAAGTAACTTCAGATTTTTTTAGCATTGTTCTGGAATTAAGATTAGATGACAGGCTTCAAGCCACAGGTAATCAGTAATCAACAAACCAATTTTTAAAAAAGGATGGGGGGGAATAAACCTAATAATTTTATTAACAGACTAAAAATTTCCCACCTGGAAATGAGATGCATGCTGGGACAGATTCTTCCCAAGCAAAATGCCCCCTCAGAACTCATCTGCTTGAGAACAAAAATAACAGCAGTAGAAAAAGAACATCGTTATCATACATTAAAGCATTTACACAATACCAAAGATGTTACCACATAGTAATTTTTTCAACCAATATTTAAAACCACTGTCAAGTTTGTCTTCATATTTTTGTGCACAGATGAGGCTTCTTAGCTGGAAGAAAGGTAGCCAGCACACATAAACATGCAGAAAAGACACAGCATAACTTACACCATCTAATTTCAGTAAGAAGTCATCACTGTTTATGAATTTTTTACTCTTATAACCTTTTTTTTTTTTTCCCCCCCCCCCCAAATTAGTCCTCCAGCACACTTACTGTAAAGTATGCATTGCAGAGATAAAGAAGTTCTGTTGGAGAGCTCTGTAATATCTGGCATTCTGGAGAAGCAAGGATTCACCAATGTCACATGTAATTTCCCAGTAGTTATAAAAGCATGAAGCTAAAAACAAAAGCACTGGTAATTGAAATTACTCTACTCAACTACAGCCAGGAAGTCAAACACAGCAGACTGTGCCTACTGCTGGCATACAAAGAAGGAACACTCCTTTATAAGAGCATGCACATGAAATGCATCAAACCAGAAGTATCTGGTAGAACTAGGCAGGATTAGAGGAATCAAGAGAGGCAGTTTGATGCCTTACATCCCCTACCAAAATTGCTTTTCCATACAAATTATTAAAGTGATGGGAGACTGCCTGTGGGCCTGGTATTAAAACAAACTTCTAAGTGCACCAGCACAAAATGGAACTCTCTGTTGTTCCTACAACTTATAAAAGAGCATTGCAACAAAATAAAAACTCACAGCAATTATTCCTACCCAAAATGTAATTCTGAAAGAAACAGTTAAAACAATATTAAATCTCCCCATTTCCCTATTGACAAAGTGTAATATTGTAAGTGCACCATTAGTATCTCCTGTTACCAGCCACTGTCAGAGACCACTGGGCTTGGTGGACCCTTCATTTGACTCATGTTTCTGTTCTATTTGCTTCTGTTCTCAAGTATCCAATTTTCCACACATTTTATACATAAATGCCCTTCCATCACCACTAACATCACTATATTCAGTTTCTAAATCTCATCTAACCCATGCTACTATGCTCAGTGCATTCCATCTGCCTACAACAAATAAACCATACAATGAAACACATGTAAAAAAATCTGTATAAATCCATAGCATGTCTAAATGTTTTCCTTTCAGCTTGGTGAATGGAAACACTGTGAATGGAAATGGCACAATATGCTGGTCTTAAAAAAGTTCACTGAAGACAAGTACTTTGTTTTCCATGCTGCAAACTTTATAAAAATGGTATGCTCTTTCATTATGGGAGAAGCTTGTCTTCTTATCCACTGTCTGTATCAAAAGTGTACATATGCACTTTTATCACTTTTTATGACACTTAACCATCTTCTTAAGCAGTAACAGTTGGCTCTTCTGCTTGATGCAGGGCCACTTCTCTTAGGGGGAATATTCTACTTTCCAAAGCACCTTTCTTTCCTGTCTTTGTACATCTACATCTTGCCTCTGCACCCGTGTTCAGAAGTTTCCCACTACTTGCAGCAGGAGTGTTCCATGTTTTCCATCACAGCTGGTCAGTTCAAATTACAAAACAGGTTTGATGGTTCCTGCCATACTGCTTGAAAGGCTGAGGCAGCACAGAATCTGCATTGAAGTTATGTACAAAAGACAGACGTTGTAATATCACAACATTTGTTACTTGAAAATGAATCTGAGGAAGTTTAAAAGCTCATAATGAGCAATTAAATTTAAAATGCTCAAGGTCTGCAGGCTTTCTTCAGCCACAGCATTGCAAAGCACTGCAAAACCATCTCCCTCTGTAGTTCTGTATTGTGTCCCTTGATTTGTTTTGGCCATTTGATACACAGCCTCTCATGAGCTAAAGCTTACTCAGTAATCTCCTCTATATGCTGACATATATTAACTTCATATATAACACATATATATAACTCGGGTTTGGTTATCTCACTTCTACCCTCTTTTAATATAGTTCTTTCTCTACATTAGTGGAATGTCTTAGAAATTAATAATGCATCGTTACAACGACAAATTAACTTTCAGGTTCCTGTTTCTACTGTTTTTGTTATTACCATATTTTATTTTCATTAGAACTAATCTAGCAAACACTTTAAAAAGCCTAAAACAAACCAAAACTCAGGCAAATCAATTCTCATGCCCCAAGGTAGAAAGATCTTTTTCTAACTACTGTATTTCCCCTGTGCTATTGATATGTTCTTCACCAACATTTATATTAAAATGGCAAAAAAACCAGGGTTTCTAAAATTCTATTCCCTAGCTTTGCCTTTGCCGTTTTTCCTTTTTTTTTTTTTCTTTTAAATACTTGTAATGATGGAAAACTTTGTATAAATGGAACTGTATTAATGGCAAAACAGTATTAATAAAATAAAGTTTAATTTTGACAGCTACATCTAAGTGACTAAAACACAGCCAAGTGCCCAAAATTCGGTTGGACCAATTGAAACCATTTATTTTCAAAATATATTAAGGAAACACTTCTAAATAGCAGTTTTCCATTAAATAGATCTAGTATTATCCAGGAAGTCTTCAAGTGTTTAAAGGAAAATTTAATGAAGCGTATAGGAAACATTTTTAAAATATACAAAACCTGTATTCAAAATGTTTTCATTTTTTAGTTATGTTACTACGTTCCTTATCAACAGGGATACGTTTTACAGACTTTGGTGAAAGGAAAAAATATAAGACAATTTACTCTCAGCTCTAAACCTCTGCAGAAGTGTTTTTCTTATTTATAAATAAAACCATAATTATCACAAACTTTTGCAGCCATCTTCAGCACTTCTGTTATCTTAAGAGACAGCATGATACAAAACAAACCACCCCCAAACCATTGATTCCTTACTTATGTGTTTTCAAAGTGTAGTTTTTCATTAATCATACAAAACATTACTTGCTGTAGCAGAAAGAAAGAAAGATTATCACTCTAGTTTTCAAAACTCACCACCATAATTAAGTGACTTTTTGGGAAATTTTAGGTGGCTAGATATCTGAGCAGGCTGTAGTAACTTTAATCGATGTTGCCAGTTAGAAGAACTAAGACTAAAGTAAAGTCTGAGAAAAAACAAATTTCAGTTATTTGAATTTCTGCTTCTTCCTTGCCTGAAATTCTTCAGTTTTACTTTTGACAGATTTTATTAGCACTGACAAGGCAGGATCTATGGCTTTCTTAGCAACCTCTCCTTTCTTTGCCATCTTCTTCTCCTGCCCCTTGCTTTCCTCCTTAAGTTCTTGCTCTTTTTCTTCTCTTCGGCGAGCTTTCTCTTCCAAGATCTTTTCTACTGCTTTTGTCTTCTTGAAATTCGGATCTGAAGGATCCAGATTAAACAGGGCAGATGTAAACATGGCTTGGAATCTTGTATCAGCAACATTTACCTGAAGGCAGAAAAAGAGCATTTCTTTTCAGTAACCTTTACCCCATGATAAGAAACTTTTAAAGAAAACACAATATAGGCCACTTAAGGAGTCATAGCTCATGAAATTGTCACCACTCCTGGAATTGATTCACAAAATCCCAATGAGTGTGAGGTAGAAAACCAGAAGATACTATTGCTAGAAGGCAAGTAAGTGCTTGTATAATCCTGTATATGCCTCTATTGCCAGACCAAGGAAAGGTCTGTTGTTGAGAACTGACTGGGACAAAAGAAGCAGAGGATAACAATTAAAACTAACATGCTGACAAACATTTTAGGCAGTGAGCGGTACAAGGCCTTGGATAAACACTGTCTTGTTATTTAAAGTTTGAATCTGTCCCCCTCTAATCTTCTCTCAGAATATTTCTTGCATTTTGAAAACAGCCTGTAAGCCCCTAAAAAGCTAGATCTATGTTGTTCTCCTTTAGGCAGAGCAAGGGAGGAAAAGGATACCAGACTAACAACTTTGTCCTGTAAATAAATGGAATTCGCAAAGATTCCATCTGAGTCCATGAATCAAAAGTAAACCATTACCTGGAAGTCATCTTCTAGCAATTCTTTCTTCTTCATTAAGAGTTTCTTTTTCTTCTTGCTCAAATTCTGTTGTTCTACAATCTTTTTAAAATTGAAATGTTTTCTGCTATCATCATCATCATCATCCATCATAAGTAGGGCCATTTCAGCCTGTTACAAAATAAGAAAGTCCATGTACACAATAAATATGGTTTTCTGTAAAAAAATGTAGCATCTCATTATTAATGTCTGTGATTTTACATACCTATAAATGAAATAAAAGAGGCCTGTTAGGGCAGTATTATTTCATCCACAACCACATGCTTTTTATGTTTTGAGGTGAAATATTAAATACAATAGTTTATTTCCTTTTTACTAGATATAAACACAAATACCTACATTCAATTTTAAATGGACTAACAATCTAATCTGAAAATTGTATACCATAATGTAGAAATAGAAATAATGAATGGATACAATTTTGTATTCATCTTTATAGTTAGAAAAATTAACATATATGAAATTAATACACTTGTTTTGCTTACTTATTCTGAGAAAAAATAAAAACCAAACATGTAATAGCAAACAATTCAGTCTTCAAGGTTAAAAATCTGCAGGACAAGGTTTGAACACACTAATGTTTCATACAATGCTGATGCCAAAAATAAACCTTCAGCACCACCCAACACACAAACAAGTTGTGATAGCTTTAAAGCTGGCAAAACTATAAGCTTAATCCTGATGGCTTCTGTGCCCTTACATTCCAGTGTTACCTAACTCAGCTGAGATGTGTTCAACTATGATCTGCAAGAATGAGACAATGGCATAATCTTAAAACACCAAAGCATGGACCATCAACTTGGTAGTTGGGTTCTTGGGTAATACTGTTCCAAAAGATCTCACTATTAAAATAATACAGTTATATTCCATTGCTATCCTATGGAATTCAGTAGTTCCACTCACAAATATATAACAGATATTTGCAGAATTCAGCAATGCAACGTCTGTAATTCTTAACACTTTAAACCACTTTACCTTCTGTTTTTCAACTTCATCTTCATCTTCTGAAGTACTTTCAACTGACTCTGGCTTCTTCTTTAAACCTAAGGGCAGATACAAGATGTGCACACATTTATTCAAGCTTATGCATGTCAGCATATTTTAGCTATTACTAGAACCCTTGAAGTGCATCTCATTTTCTTGTAATCAATACTTAAATGTCAGGTGTGGAAAAAGACTGAAAAGTTTAGAAAAAACAGATAGACTTAAAGCAGTAAAAATTCACTGAATAAAGCAATAAATATCCACAGAATGTTTGTTCAGTTTAAGGAGGCAGCAATATTCAAATGCATAGGCAAGCCAACAAAAAAGAACAGTTAGAAAAAATGGTTTTACTGTATTTTTATACAGCACTAGAGAAAAGTATCACAACAGTGCAGGCAAACATATGACATTACTTCACTCCCAGGGCGTTTTAAAGAGAAATTAGTTTATATACTCATAAATGTAATTGAAGCATCCTGCAGCTCTCCATTTGTTAATTCTTTCTACTTAAGAAGACAATGTAGTAAATATTTTAGAATAAAAAGCAAATGTGCATCTCCTGCCTGTATCCAGGATACAAGTCTGCCAGCTGAGTAAGACTTCATCAGTCAAAAAAAGATTGAGTCTGTTCAGACTGAGTTGAAAACTCTTCTGATGAAGCCTTCTTACTCTCTTAGAATTTACTTTAGATACACAGTGCTGATTAGACAAACGTAATGAATAATAACAGCATAAGACATTAGTAAAACATCAATTTTAATGAAAACAGACCCATTTATAAATCCTATGAAATCAAATTATTCTGCTTATAGATCTGAATCAAGAAGGAGAAGGAAAATGAGAAGGCTTCCTGACCTGAACCACATACTCTGACCTTTGAGCTTGAAATTACATTCCCAGGCAATTTATTACAGTCCACTGGGGGTACTCTTAAGTAAGATATTTGGCTCCATTATGTTTAGACATATTTGTTGTCAGACTCGAAATACAAACATGCCAGAAAAATGTCGAGTTATATCACCAAGTGTACTCTGTAACAGCACACACTTCTTGAAGAACATTTTTTTCTCCCTTGACTATTCTCTTGACTATTTCTAAATTCCAAGGTGGAAATGGATTTTTAGAAGAAAAAACCCACCAACATAAAAAAAAAAACCTATCAAGATGCACACTGTCATCAGTGTGACTGTTGATTTAGTACTTCAAGAAAATACACAGGAAAATCAGGTTCAGGTACAATATTGTTATCTGACCTCCACAGTGTATGTTAATGTATAGAAGAGAGAATACATGCCTTACACGAGACTTCAGCAACTATGAAAACTTTTCTATATTCTCAGAACTGGCTACACTACGTAAAAGGAAACAGGGCACAGATTTGAACTGGAAACCATTATTCTGTAAGTTAAATCAGTAAATCTATTAGCCTCACCACCCATCCCTGAAAGAAGGGCTCCTCAAGTCATCTTCCCTTGCCTTTCACTGTACGTAGCATTACAGAAGTGAAGACAGCTTATCTTCATCCTTCAGAGATTTCTGTTGCTGCCGATGGGGTTGAACTAGACACTAGTATCCAACTATTTCTTCCTGTGATCCTATGGAGCTAATAAAAACAGCCAGGTACCTGAAATCACTCTGAACACTAAAAACTTTGTACCATGCTGAAAATAATGTAGTTTCAGAATTCACAAATACATAATTCTCTTTTTCTCCTGACATTGTCCCTCTCCACAGATACATTCCGGAGGTCTCCCTGACCTTCTGAACACAGACAAATGTATAACCTATAATAAGAGTCCTACCCAGCTGATTCCAAACCCACGGATCTAGCATCTAATCCCCAATGGCATCTCTTCATCAGATGTGTTCCACCATAGAGCAGCAGATACCTATAATTCTACACAGAGCTGATAGCTGCCACCAGCTGGTGAGAAAAGTTTCTAGTCCCTGCTGCAACCCCTACTCAAGCTGCCACTTGTCTCTTTCTTAGCTCAGGAATTTAGTCTGCAATATTAATTTTGCATGTCAACAACTTTCCAGTGCTAACAGAAAAAGCTAATCATAATTTTGAGACTTCAAAAACAGAGACTGACCCCAGAATAAACATTCCTCTCACATGACTTCTCATCTCTTTTAGAAGCTGGAAGGTCAGTCTCAGAAGCCTTGCAAAGACAGACAGTAAATGAATCAGTAATACAACTAAGACCTTTATCTTTGAAGTACAAGTTCTACACATATATTGAGATTCTACTGTCAACCTCTTATATTTCCACAGTCATACTGATATCTTCCATCACTAGAAAGCCAGAAATTTCTAAGTATGTTGTAAATGAGATCATGAGAAGGAATCAAATGGGTTTGGAAACTACAGGAGTTAAAATTGCGTAAAGACGTGTAGTGTTTTTCCTCAAGGACAGACAGAAACCATGTTTAACAGTCTAAAGTGTTCTGAAATTATTCAGGACACTGGTCCCATGTTAAAAAGCAATTATGTTATTCGGCTATTAATCTTCCAACAGTTTAAGCTACAGAAGTCATTCTGTCCTACACAAACCTTTTCTGAGAACCCACAGAAAAAGATGCAGTTAAGACTGAAACCGGTCAATCCAAATAAAAGCGTCACAGAACTTTTTGAAACAATATGTGCATCAACGTAAGACAAAAGTGACAATTTTTTGGTTTTTTTACAATCTCAAACTAGAATCAAGGTTTTGAAATGCATCATCAAGGCTCATATATATATATGCAGCATTTTATATTTTAGCCTATGGTACTACTGAAAAACCACATAGGGATTATGTGCACATGAAAACATCGTGCAGAGCAAGCACTATCATAAGTTTCAGGAGTGCTAATTTGCACACACCCTGCACAGACATTCTTCCAGCACAACAGACACAATCAATGTACTCTACCAAGATGAAATCTCCACAGCGTAAGAATCACTGTCTGCTTTACAGTTTTCAGGACAAAGACAAACCTGATAAATACATGTTCAGATAGGCTTCCCATAATTTCCAGTTTTCCTTTCACAGCACCCAAATTTGTTAGGCCCTTTGTTTAACAACTTCTTATACTCCTGCTTCCTTTCCATTGCCTCAGCTTGTCAAAAACTAACTTAAACAAGACCCATAAACATTTCAGTTAAAAAGTGAGTCCTGCACAGAAGCAACTACACCACTGCAAAGCCTAAACAGCACTACTGCAGCCTCACAGTTTCTGCACTGGTACACTGGCAAACCTATCCTGCCAGATGCCTTCTCAACATAATCTAAGATCATCTGACAGTCAATTTCAGGAAGAAATTTCAATCTTTCAGGGAAATTGAGGAAGGCTTATGAAAAACCAGGATCATTCAAGTTAGTGCTGCTTTGTACCCTAAATACGGAGTTGGCAGAGCAACAGCCTAGTTCAAAGATTGCAACCCATTCTCCTCAACTGGGTAAGCCATCTGTGCATAAAAACAACCCCAGCTGTGAGACATAAGAACAACCAGCTATGAGACAGAGGCTGTTCTGGGTAAACTTGGTGAAAGCTAGACAAAGCTGACATTAAAATGTCAACTTGCTTTCAGCCAACCACTATATTCCGCTTTAAAACTTCTCCAGGATTAGCCATGTTCTGCTTTTCTCCTCTTTCTCAGTAGTTTATCAGTAATCTGCCAGATGATAGCTTCACTTCCTTAACCTTTACGTCTGTTTTACTATCCCCAAAGACTCCATGCACACAAGCCTATCTTTTATACTCTGAACAACAAGATTTAAGAATCTGGAGATACAGTCATTCTCTGCTGAGCCCCTTCATGACAGAAATGATTTCTTACATAATGAAGGAGAAAAATTTTTTTTAGAGATTTCACAAAGATTGCTGAAAAATCAAACATTAGTATGGGAGTACCTACATAACCTGCCTAGTGAAACACCCAAAACAAATTGTGGTAGAAGGAATGGCATCTTTACAATGAGTACAGAAAGCATGGCAGAAAACAGCATTGCAGAACACATTAAATCATGGTATTTTCTATAAAACATGGATGGACTTGCTCTATTTTCTTTATTTCAGTTAAAACACAAAGGTTTTAGTTTTAAATTATTGACTTTCTCCTAATGAAAGCTTCAAACAACCAGGACAGAAGCCTGGCTGGTATAAAATTAAAAGTAATTTCCTCTTTTTTAAAGGTAACTTAGATCTGCACTTCTATACTCAGAAAAAACCAAACCAAACCAAACCAATCAGCCAAAACAAAGCAACCAAACCAAACCAAATGACAAACAAACAAAAGACCCAAACGAAAAAAACCTAAAACCAAAACCAAAAACCAACAAACCACTTGAAAACAACAGACTGGTGATATTTGCAGACCTGTGTCTATCTTATTTTTGTTTGATTTCTTACTATTTTTTTCCTCTTTTTTTCCTTTTAATAAACAATTGTATAAGACACCCTTATGCATGGAAAGCAAGGAAACACACACTTAATGACTATCCCTACCTTAAAATTTTAACCAGCAAAATCCTACTCAAAATAAATGTGCTGTTACCACAGAAAAAGTTAACTTAAACATCAGAGTAAAAAGCCTGTAAAAAAGGTATCCTAAACATATTAACTGGATAAGTTATTCTTAAAATATTACGTTTTGATATTTGGGTTTTTAGACAGCCAGATTACACCAGTAAAAACATGTATCAAACTAAAATAAAATTTATTTATTCTGAAAGACAGTTTTAATTATGATGCAAAACCATTTTACATTTATGTAACTGACCCAAACTTAAAGAGAACATATATAGACACTCACACACACACGTATATATATACATACATATATATATATATATATATATATGTCGCCTGTATAAGAAACAGGCTTCAAAGGCAATTAAGTTCTTTTCTCTGGAATATTTAGTGGAGCAGGTGGTCAGCTTGACTAAGAAATTGGTTAAATAACAGTCTCTGATGAAAGCTAAGAGAATAATGTTCCCTACATTGCCCCTGCAATTTTAGGCAAATGACACCTACTTTATTTCATCTGAACAGGCTATTTCTACATTTACTCTAGCCTGACTTTGCTTCTAAATCTCATGATTTAAAGAAAGGGCAGATTTATTCCAGAAGTCACATGCCTTGACCCACCTGTTTTCTCAAATTCTTCAGCAAAATATGGGTCACTGAGATCAACATCAGATGGAAGTTCATCTTCACTTTCTTCTTTCTCAGCAGTAGCCTATAACACAGCACCAACATTATTTCAATCAACATATAAACTACTATTTAAGCTTCACTGGAATTAGAGGTTCCTTCTATGTTAGTAATTATGAAGATGAAAACTGAAATACTGTATAAAGACCATCATAAAACTAGAATATACTACAAATCCTAGTAAAGAAAATCAGCAACTTCAAATTTGCTTCAAAGATTGAAAGCTTTTCATGTACCTGAAGAAGAGGTACCTATATATTCTCCAAGGATCTTTATTAGATATACCCACAAACTGTGATGCATTAGCTAGCCAACCACACAAACAAATCACAGGATCACAGAATTATTATGTCCTTACTTTAGGTTCCACAAAATCTATCTGTGTAGAGAAAAAACTGAGCAATGAGCTTTATTTTGTGCTCTGGAATTCAAAAAGACTGAGTACAGACTTAAAAGAACAAATTTTATTACTGCAAGTACTGTCATACACCTTGCCCCTTGATGTGACTTATCAGGCTGAACAAGAATATTAAGCTAGCAAATGTTGCTCTACTCCCTAACAGTGTTTGCTTACTCCATTCAAAGCACTCATTTTCTGTAAGGTTTAAGTTATTCATCAAATTCCCATTCTGGATAGCACAGTGTAACTTAAGTTGCAGAGACTACTCTTAAAAACATTATTCTGCAACAAGAATTATTTTCAGAGTAATTTAATACTTTAAGGAAGCTAGATTCTGTATGCCACATGCTTTTTTCCCTAGCATTTCCTGGCACAAGCATTTAATTTATCTGCATATTTCTACACATAACTGACATGGAGTCAGTTACTTCACAATTACTGTGTGTAGAAACATGAAGCAACTCCAATTTGTTACTCATAGACAGAACTACTTACCAAATTTGCTCCTGCAATTTGAAATTTGAACAGTTCTTTGTGGCTATTAAATTTTTTGCCCTTACACCTTTGGGAAATAAATCTGTATTATTTTAAGCCCAAAATTTCCAAAACTACAATTATCATGATGATGATGACTTTGAGCTGATATGCATGCATGCTGTAGCAAAAGGTTCCTTCCTAATGCATTCAAAAAATAAATTAAAATTCAACTATTATGACTCATTTATATTTAAAGCAACGCAAGTAGATAAATTAAATTTTGCATAAGCATTCATGTATGATCAGTAGTACCCTGAACAACCTCTAGCTCTGTAAGTTTGATAAGGCACTTTACCACTGTCCAAATAAGTGACCACTGTGCATACAATTATTAAAATACTACTGGAAGGTACACATTTCCTATTTACTTCAGGCAACACAAACAATAACAGCAACTTAAGAAAACAAACAGCTCCTCCCACAAGTGCCAAATATAAATATTACCTTTCTCTTTTTTTTAAGAATTCTTTTTTCTTTCTTCTTCTCCAGAAATTTTTGCCATGGAGTTAGGTTATCTTTTCCTTCCAATCGGTTTTTGACCATTTCTTCAGCAGTTTCTTTGAGGCCTAGGACAAAAAATATTAAAGAAATGAGATTAATCTGACATTTTTCTTAAATCATCAGTTTTCTTCTTTGTAAAAGAATAAAAAATGGTTTTTCTTTAGCATGCCTGTGAAAACAACAAAAAGATTGCTTAAAGCAACATCTTTATAAATAAGATCATTTCACAGGTTGTGTTTTCCCAAATAAAACATTCCTTCAGTAACAAATAGCATACAAGTCAGAAGAAGAGCTTGCTTGTATGATACCCGATTCCCAACACTCCTGCTATTCCTTGGGAAGGTTTTTACAATCTACAGGTCTACATGTGCCACCTTTTAAGGATGACAGTAACACAATAAAAATATCAGACATATACAAAGCCCTTATAATTAATGTAAACTACTGTAATTAGTTAAGATTCACATTAACAATCTGAATAGAGTCCAGTCATTTCCATTTTTTTGTGTATGACAAAACAAAGTACAAAACATGAAGTGACTTGACAACAACCCTGATAAGTTAAATCGCTATCAGAACACAGAGGCATCTCACAGATGTCTTGTACCTCTACAGTTGGTGCTCTTCACTGCACACAGAGATTATCTGGTTGTTGCTGTATTGCTATGCCTTGCTCACAAGATAAAAATTGCTATTGTATAAATCTCTGTTGCTGAAACTTTGCCTCTGTGATAATACTGTGGCAATGCTGCAGTATCTCAGATGACCGGTGTGGTTTTCACCACTCATTTCAAAAGAATGAGTTATTATTTGGATAAATTTCAAGTGAAAATAAACCTGCAGCTACCAAGAACAGAAAAACAAATAAGAACTCAAATTTCTTTCATTATATACCTGCATGACATGCATTAAGTTAAAGTAGACAAGTTATTTTCAAATCATTAAGTTAAACTAGACAAGCTATTTTCAAATCAGTCTGCTTTAAAAACAGAAAACTGTCTAAAATTAAAACCACCTTGAATGACAGTAAATCGAGATTCAGATTCAATGTTTCAGAATAGATTATTTTTTTAGAAAGAGTATTTGTTAACAAGAAGCAGAGATTAAAGGCTTAGACTTCTCGAAACGTATCAGCTTCTCAAATCATAACTGCAAGAATGCTTTCTGTTATCACTGATTAGCTGTTCAAGTTGTAATAACTCAAGATGAAAAAAAAAGAAGCAGCAAGAGAAATAAACCTTCCTCTTATTTGGTTAGCTACATGAAGTTAGCAAAAGTAATTTTCATACTGAGCAGCTCTGTGTCCTGAAAGATCAAAGCAACAAGAACCATTCTCTCAATGCATTCACTGAGGAACTGTATCGATTAGAGCATTAACTCAGAACTGCATCCCCTTTGTATTCTCTCACTACAGGTAAGAGAAGCTCTCAAGCTTGTGTTTCCAGACCTGCTGGCTGCTGGGAAAGGTGGGTACATACTTTGCTGAAGAAGTTTCCCTTTCCTTTCGGAGAATGTCAGTTTTGTGAGGGTCCTTGAAAAGGAAACCTGGTAGAAGTGCTACATCCCTGGCTCTAAATAATTTTAGCATAACAGAATCAGACAGCAAATTCAGATGTGTTAACAAGGTTTGCATTAAGTTCCATGAATTAACACAGACTGGGACTGTGTCAAAAACTAGCACTTGAAGCTGTATTCATAAGTATATCCTAAGCCTTAATGTAACTTTTCTGTAATTATTTGTGCTGATAGTTTCTCATCACTCACATGATCACATTTTACCTTTTCCAGAGGATCCTAACCATTTGATCCATAGATCATAAGCATGTAACTACTCCATATTTTGTTTTACTGCTCAATTTATAGGTAAGTTGAAGAACATAACATACTGCAAAATTACCAGATTTTAATGAACCCTTCTCTGAAAGCAGAATGGAGTTTTCACCAACATGTATCTTTACAGTATTCAGTGGTGCAAGAATGTTACCTAAAGAAAGAATTCATTAAACAACTGGATCATCCCAGTTTTACATCTGGAATATTTAAATCTAGAAAAAGCACTTAATTTAAAAGCAATCTTCACTTCTAGATGAAAAATTCCACACACTTTCAAAAATGAAAAACTCCACAAAACTTTCAGAAGTTTTTACCTCACACAGCACTTGCATATTATGAGGACAACTACCGATTTCAGATGCAGCTTATACACTTTCAGCCCCTTCTTAACAGGACAGGCACTTGCAAAAACAAGACTTCATGACATAGAGACAACTATGCAACACACTACACACTGGTGCAGAATTCAGTGGCAGAAAGACTGAATCCATTTCCCTGGCATGAAATAACAGCTTGAGCAAGGAAGTATTTTCTTCCTACCTGCAGTTTATCTGCTTCATTCACTACGTACTTTTTTTTCTTTAACTTCCATAACAAGTGAGTCAGACATCCTATCATCTTCCTCTTTTGTGATTCACAGATCTTGGGAGAGTGTAGGAATCCTGCTTCTGCTACCTCCTCCAAGCCTGACACTTGCAGTCTCTTCCCCAGTTCCACTTGTTCTAATTGTGTCTTCAGCATTCCCTTCTTACCACCCCACTCCAGCCCTCACCTAACCAAATCCTACTCTCCTGCCCCTCCTATCAGTTTCATTGCTTGAAAATCATACTCAAGACCTCTCCAGATGTCCTAGACTAGGATCCCAGTTTTTCTCCTAAATCTCAGATTTCTCATTTGGCCCATCTCTGCTTCTCATCTTTCCTTCCACCTCTCCTCAGTAATGAGGAACTGGCAACAAGAGTTCATAATGGAAAAAATGGGCAGCCTTCATGGACAGTTCTACCTGTCCTCAGAAAAACAGACAGAATATTTTTCTGAAAAACTGCAATATCAACCCCTGTTCTTGCATTTGTCTATACTCCAAAAATAATTCAAAGGCTGGAGAGCTGGTTACAACATGTCTGAAACACAAAGTGTGGACGAAATCTAAAATCATACTGAACCACACCTTATAGGAAGAAAAAAGTGCCACAAAAAAAGGATAAAACGTCCTTCTACTATCCTGGAAAGAAGCCAGAATTAACAGTGAGTTGCAAACAGTTACTGCCACAAAAATTGGGTACTAAACCAACAAACAAACTCAGAGACAGAATAAAGGAAGAATATTGTATACATTCATGAAAAGCAAAGTAACCCTCTCCTACAACAAAAAAAAATATTTAGTTATTTCCAACTGTACAACTCTTTATATCCAAAGTCAATGAAAGGAGAATCATCAGCTTCCCAGAAACTGAACTACTATCACTTTGGATATTACTCTGCAATACTTTTGTGGAAAAAATTAGTGGTCAGGTAGCAACCTTGCAGATTCTCTCTGAAATCAGTAAATAGGGATTAAAAAAATAAAAATGACCCAAAATCTCAAAGGAGGTTACCAGATTTCTGATTTATTTGCCTGGAAAACTGAATTATTTGATCCATCTGGCACAGAAGGACTTGGAGGAAAATACAGTCCTTTCTTGTGGTATCTGGCAGTCTCATGAAAGGAATTAGAGTTTCTCCACAGATTAGAATGGCTTAGAAACTACTGTCCAGACCACTTCCCGAGAATAAGAGTGTATTTAAGTGGTCAAAAGGCTTTTGATTGTGGAAGAAGAAAAGAATTGTCTACTTTGGGTTGAAAAGGCTAATCTATAACTTTATCAATATCCATTTTTTTCAGGATAAATGAACCACACTCATTTTATTTAATCTTTACAAATAAAAGCCAGGAAAAGAGTGGGGGAAACACCATCTATATTAGCATACAACTACATCATACCTGACCTAAAGAATTAAAGTGTGATAAACACTATAGCAAACCTAAGTATATTGCTTCTCACACTGGTGGGAGTGAGGGAGGGTGGGCAGACCAGAATTTTCACTTCCCTAAACAGTTTTAAAAATTTTTTTAAGTTTGGCAGAATGTGACCATCATGACTATAAGAAGCTAAGATGATCTCAGCAAATGATCAAGTTGACCTTGCATGTACTGTCTTAGCAGAAAAAAAAAAAAAGAGAGAGAGGAAGAGAGAGGAAGAGAGAGGAAGAGAGAGGAAGAGAGAGGAAGAGAGAGGAAGAGAGAGGAAGAGAGAGGAAGAGAGAGGAAGAGAGAGGAAGAGAGAGGAAGAGAGAGGAAGAGAGAGGAAGAGAGAGGAAGAGAGAGGAAGAGAGAGGAAGAGAGAGGAAGAGACAGGAAGAGAGAGGAAGAGAGAGGAAGAGAGAGGAAGAGAGAGGAAGAGAGAGGAAGAGAGAGGAAGAGAGAGGAAGAGAGAGGAAGAGAGAGGAAGAGAGAGGAAGAGAGAGGAAGAGAGAGGAAGAGAGAGGAAGAGAGAGGAAGAGAGAGGAAGAGAGAGGAAGAGAGAGGAAGAGAGAGGAAGAGAGAGGAAGAGAGAGGAAGAGAGAGGAAGAGAGAGGAAGAAACACCTTGTTGCAGGTTAGCTAAAAGGAATAGCAGACAGAAATTTTCTGGATTTTCTGGTAGTATTATAATCTGTTCACCCCTGAAGGTAAGACATCTAAAAAGTCAAGATAGTTTTCCTAACACAGTATATTTGCCTGAAAAAAACCCCATCACACTCAGTAGGTAAGATGTCAGGTGTGAAGAACTACAGTGCTGAGCCTACACAGAGCTGAGCACAAACTGCTTTGCGCTCCAAGAGGGAAGAGTGTATTAGCCAGAGGACATGCTCAGCAATGATACAGACTGAGAGATATATTCCATATGAGCATTTTTATGCTCTGTATATTCAGTAGCAACATACAGTAAGGAGTCACTATGCACTTTACAGAGATATGATTGCTGCTATCCTACTTCTAATGAAAACTAATTTTAAAGTTTCCTTTAAGCCTAGCTAAATATTTACATCTCGTTCTTCCCAAAGGAAGAATTTTCAAGTCCAATTAAAAAAAAAATCTATATGAAAAACTGAGTAGCATCAAGAAATACAGTTGTGGTCTTCTCCCTCTTCACCTTCTAAAGAGAGCTTTGGAAGTTAGATAAAGATGCACAGTAATTGTTACTCAAATCAGATATGATTAAGAAAACAGATGTATGCTTAAATATAACGCTGACTTTCTGCCTAGAAGAAACAGACCAAAAAGACTTGGAACTACATCTAATTTATTTTTGTTGGCACTGTGGTTTATTTAAAACTATTATGATTCAAGAATAACTGAATCATTCACAAAGTATGCTTTCTATAACCATGTGCAAATATTTGTGCCAAAACTCAAATTCTAAAATTAATTCAGATCGCTTCCTTTCAGTTGAAAAGCTTCCTAGATTTAACTGGTGTAACCCTCTGTGTATTAAGCATTTGGGCAGGAAAATGATTTTGCAATAAGTCAAGCAGATTAAGGCAGAGCTTGAAATAAAAATATTTCAACAGACATAAACTAGTTCTGAAAAAATTAAGGAGTCTTAAGTGATTATAACAAAAAGTATTTTTGCATTCCCATAATGCTCCAACTGAGCGTAACTAAATTGTTTTGGAATATAAATAAGCACGTTTGTTCAAGAAAAAAATAACATAATAACCAATGTACTTCTCTCCCATATTGCAGGGACTAATTGCTAATAATGGTATTGACTGACCTCATGGAGGTGAATAGTCTAACTAGCAAGGGCAAGTGAACACTTCTTTAAGTTACAGAACTTCTGCTCTTTGATAATTTAACTTTTCAGAGTAAGAAATCAGGAAACACTAGCATATAATGCAAAATCATAGATGCTAAACTAACATAAGACAGTATAAACTACCAATGTAAACTTCATTGTATGCACATACACATTCATCTCATCCTTATTTGAACATATGATACACAGACATTCAAAGGACTCTAGTGAAGGTCAGTCCTATATATCAGGATAGGAGGGGTTTTTGTCTGTAAACATAGGGGGCTTTCCCCCCTATGCTTAAAGAGATGAAAGTATAGCATAAGCCCTAGGAGCCCCACAAGAAGGTGCAGGAAGGAAGGGACTGGATGATTGAATATGAAATAAATACAATTTTCTGAAGTCAAGTTCAGTTGCAAAGAAACACAGCCTGTGTGCTAGGGAACTGGATTCCATCTCAACTAGTTCCTAAATGTTAATGTAATTTACTTGTAACATGCAAGGCATAGTTTTAAGAGGCAGAGCTTCTTAAGAAAACTTGCTCTCACTTGTACAATTTCTTGCATCTCTTAAATCTCTTACAAAAATTTTCCATCTCCTCTAATCAATGTTTTTCTCTAGATTCCTAACTTTGTCATAACATTAAGTTGCCTGGACTTTAATTTACAGAGCTTCATTCATAAAAATTCCAAACCAACACAAAACCAGTAGCTTTTCTCACTCTTTAAACAATGCCTGACCTATATAAATACAGAACACATTCCTAGAAGCACTTGTTTTGACTGTGGTTTCCATCTTCAGTCTGAAAGGTGGCAACAACATTTTTAAAAAAAACATCTTTTATATGAAAATTCATTTGCCTTGAATGCTCAGTGACACAATGTATTAAAGACAGTAAGGAAGCAACGTCAAGCATGCATATACTGACACCCTGTGGACAGATGAAGTAAAACATGAGGATATAGCTATGTGAGGAAGCACTTGGCCTACCACTCACAATACAGGATTTTTCGAAAGGTTTTTGAGAAGTCAAGCCAGAAATTATTGGAATTATATAAGCACGACTAAAAACACAACTATTTTTAATGCCAATGTATACTTTTGAATATAGATCTTCTAAAGAAACAGAAATAAAACTACTTCATTCATTAGAACGATTTCCCTGGCTCAGTACAGATCAGAACAAGATTTAAGAAGTGAGGATTTATACTCAAGAGAAGTTAACCTGAGTGAATTCAGAACAATTCTAGTGTAAATCAGATAATCAGATATTCACTGCTAGATGGAATTAGCACACTGGAGGTTAAAAAGCTGGATTCCAGCATGTCTCTGTTCTCAGTATTAACAATAAAAGATCAGATTGTGTCCTTACTTAGCCTGCAGTCCTATACATACTGAGCCAATACAGGATTTTCCTGCCCTGGAAAAGGTAACGTGCCACCACCCTAGTCTTTAGAGTGCTTAATTCAGTCCTCTGAGCATTGACCAAACGCTTCCATTTTCTATCTGACTCACTACCTAGCAGGAAAGATCCAGATTCTTTTTTTCCAGAGTAGTTCTATCATTTTAGCAAATGAAATGATCTAACAATTGCTGGGGGCGAGCACAGGCAGTCACAATGAGCTATGGGCTAGTATCAAGGAGGAGAAGACAGAGATAATGTTTCACTATTTGGATGTAACGAGTTGTTAAAGTGGCTCATTGTATCTCAGGGAAAGTACACGCTCACAAACAAAATATAAAAATCAGTCCAAATTATCTTTTCATCATAAAGGGAAAAAACTTGTCATTAGTTTTTCAGATCTCAGCATGACTTCTGCTGGGATACTCCATAGTGAAGTCATCCTCTTTTAACTTCCAGATGAAAAGCTGGATGTCCCTCAATGCAAGCAAATATTTAAGGTCTTTTACAACCCAAAACATTCTACGATCTCCCAACTTTCCTTCCAGATAGCTTACTTTCCCACAGAGCAGTCTCACTGGAAGGTCAGACTTCTTCCTTCTCTGATGAGAAGAAAGAAGCATTATGCAAGCAAGAGTTTCAATTCAGTCTCCTCTAATTTTATGCTAAGTTTCCAAATCACACATTGTTAAAGTGCAGGTATGTTTTATGACTCTGAAAAATACATACATTCTGTTTGAGACCATCTATAAAGTGATGAAAGAAAAATGAGCACAAAAATCCTGTCAAAAGATAGGATATAAATAGGAGCTTACAACTTAGAAACTGAGTTGAGTCATATTCTTCTATTCCCCTCATTGTAATCCATCTGGATTTCAATTAAAAAAAAAAAAAAAGTAAAAGCAAAACACAAAGCTTACCTGGAACCCATTTAATCTCCATTCCTATATCCTTTTCTTCCTGTTTCTTCTCTTTTTCTTGGATACTTTGCAAAAGTTCTCTGTACTTGGCAATTTGCTCTTCATCATCTTTCTGACTTTTCTTGGGTTTGTCATCTTCCATTTCATGAGCTACACCATCACCTAGAAAGAGAGAGTAAAGCTATAACAGACAGCCTCAAAATGTGATCAGTTGGACTTAATGCTTGAGAAACACACCCAATACACTGTTTTGAAAAAAACGAAAATATTTTCATCTATTATTCCCCCAAAGAGTAGAGTTTTAGAGTTATACTTAGATGAAATAAAAATACCTGAAAGAAAAAAAAGGCAATCACTGATCAGACACAGCATCCTTTACTAGATTATTTCAAAATTATTCGTTTCAAAACCCCTTGCAGCTGAGTAGTACTTAAATCTCAAAAAATAGTTCAGTAAAGCATGTTGAAAATAGAGTACCACATTTTAACAAATAAACCTGACAATATTCTGTAGAAGAGATCATTACTCAATAGCTTGATCTTCAGTGACTTGCTGAACTAACATGAAGCAAGATGGAGAGAGGGTTTTTATCTTCTGTTTTTTAGGAAAACACAATTACAATGTGACTAACAATAAGCTTTGAAACAGAAAGAACAGTCTTTTGAGGCTTTACAGATGCTGCAGCTGTGGAAAAGTAGGTTTGGGGCAGGCTCATTTTTTTTCTTTTTCTCTGAAGTAGCACTAAAGCCATGTATCCTACAGGACCAAGTTGCGTGGGCAGCATAACTGCTGTCTACAAAGACAGATTGCAGTTAACACAGAGTGACCTCTTGTCTGGTAAAACTTAGGTGTGACACCACTGTTCTCTTCCACATCTCATCACAAGAAACTGGCTTTTTGGCTGGGAGAAGTTGTCTTTACTCCTTAGTTAAGTGGAGTTGCTTTCCACTATCCTCATTAGTAGCTAGGACCTCCTGGTCCTAGCTACTGCTCATCTGAAGAAACCCTTAAGCTAAGAAAGGCTCCCTTGAAACTGGATAAATAAGAGGTTACTAATTTGTCTTTCTGACTGGCTTTGCTAATTTTGCTAGGAGAAAGTGGCGATGAATATTTTCATACTTTCTTATTTAGATAAAACATGCATTTCTTTTATCAAATGCTCAACATCGCCTTCAAAAAATCCTTAAGAGCCTTTTAATTCTGTAAGCAAATGAACACTTGACAACAGCTGCAAGAAAGGAAAACTATGTTCACAAAGTTTGTTCAGAGTTCAAATAACCTTGTCACTAGCCTTCAAGTATCACGCTGTATTGCAGAACATGGGGAACCACATTCTGATGGATATTAAGGCAGTAATGCTTTCTGCCAATAGCTTGTTCAAAGATTTTTGAACGAAACCACACAAACAAAAAGTTCTGGTACATTAACATCTTCAAGGCAAGAGAAATACAATTAATCAAAAAAAAAAGGGTAATTTATGAAGGAAAAAAAGGCAAAAGCTGCTGAAATTTAAGAGTCTAGAATACAAATATATTTTTTCTTGTTTTTTTCTATGAATAGTAGTCGGTAGGGTTGTGTAGCTTCTTGAGTGCTGTGCACTGGGTGCAGTTTTAAAACTCACTTAACAAACCAGGTGACTGTGGCCACTGAAGTCTTTAAGGACCTGACTGCACATGAGACTTGACTGGGCATTCCTTGAACCACGCCTCTGAGCCAGCCAGATGTCAGCCAAGATTAATGGACTTACACCACTTACTGGACATCTCCAAGAGCTTGTTGGAACTATTTAAAAGGAAAACTGAGATGACTCTTGTTCCTAGGCTTCTGAGTGTATTTTTTGCTTAAAATCAAACCCAACACAATAAATCCAGCAAACATGCTGTGGAAAAGTATCCAACACCTGCAACAGTTCTAACAACCTTCTGATGCTTCATAGGAAGGAAATAACCAGGTTGTGGTATTTCTGCTCTGTCCCATGAAATTCCACCCAGGCTTGGCTAAATCATAAACTGCTAACTCCTCTTACTAGCTTGTTTCCTTAGGAAATATTTTAGTAATATGCCAAAACTAACCCAACAAATATATTCTTAAAAGTCAGATCCTTGTTACTTTCGAAGCAGCAGTAATGCCTGAGTGTCCAAAGCAGCTATACAGAAATAAGGGAGAGAAGGGAGCACAAATAACATCCAATTCAATTAAGCTTTATCCTCCAAGTAATTTTACAAACACCTGTTGGATTCAAGGACATATTAAATAATTGCATGTTCTGTCATCTTCCAATTCTTAGCATTTCATAACAGTTCTAGCAAATATAAACATATGTGAACATTACTCATTCTTCACATAGCAAAGAGGGCTGTACTGTCATGTGATGCATTTGAATTTGTTTATGCAGTCAGAGTTAGGGCATAAAATAGATTTGAGAATTGTAAAAACATTTAATAAGTGGTCTGATTTTGTTTAAGGTTAAATCACTAAATTAGCAGCATTATTTAAAAAAAAAGCTAAACTCCATCCAGCAGCTCCTCTTTCCCAACAGATATAGTTCCTTTTGCTGCACTTGTACACTTCTGCCAGTGGTACAGCAGCACAAAACATCTACTGTCTTTGTAGATTTGTGCATTGGAAGCACAACACTTCAAGAGACTGTTCTCCCTGCTTAGACTCCAACCTAGAACTCAGTACAAACCTGTCAGTGCTAAGTGTCTAGACAACTCTTAGACATACAGCTTAACTTTTAGGTTGCCCTGTAAAGCATCAAAACTTGAACTCAATAATCCTTGTGGGTCCCTTCCAGATCAATTTGCTATGATTCTATGATATTTGTCATATAGTCTATTCAGGTATTCTGTGTGTCTGTGCAAAGCAGAACAGCAAGAAAAGATACTGCTCTTGGTAAGATAAAAAGCCAGAACAAAAGCTTAAGCATACAAACCATAATGTTTCATTTGAGGCATAATTCAAAATGCCATACACTAAGTCACTGGTGTTCATGGTCAAAACAGCAATTATGGGATGGCAATTATGTCTCTTAACTGGAACAAATGCATCCAAGTAACAGAAAATTCAGAAACAATATAAAAGAGCCACTTTGTGCTATGAACCACAATATACCAGGTCACAGAAATACCTGACATTACAAATCCAGTGTGTAATAGGAAGACTAACATTCAGGATACACTTATTTTCAGTTGAAAAAATCCATAAGTACAGATTAGAACAGGACAACAAAAACCTGTTTATAAATAAAACATTTTAGTAAGTTAAAAGGAATGTCAGAACATTTTTTTTTCCTTTGTATCACACTCCTACATTTCCATTCAAGCAGCTGATACCGATTTTTCCCATTTGTGCATAATGCCACAATTCTGTGGGGTGCAATCCTGTTTTGTGTAACATAAATGAATGGACAAAAGGTCAGGAACATGTTAAGAGCATGGAAACATAATTCCTCTGTTAACAACTTACTTTTTAGAACTTCATTAGAATCTAGGCATTTCCAGGTTTAAAATTTCTTAGTGTGATAAAGAATATTTAAGGTCAATTTCTTTTGCAGCAATGGAAGTTTACCTTTTAAAACTTCTGAAGTGTTGCTCACTTACAAATGTTCACTTTCATCACCACCCTATTACAGATGCTATGCTTTAACGTAGTGGTAGTCTTGTACATTTAAGATGGAAATGCTGTCCTCTGCAGCGACTGCTCCCATTTACTTTACTAAGCATTACTAGGGAAAATGAAGTTCACAGAGGTGTAGTTTCTAATTGCATTTTTATGTAAGATGAGGAACAAATGGACATTAACCCTACCAAGATATTGCCAAGTTATGTTTGCTGCCAGAAGATTTCCCAACTATATAACCAGAAAAGCCTGTAATGTTCTTTTGCATGCTCCAAACTCATCTCTGATTCCAGCAACCTGCTTTAATGCAGTATAAATCAATTTTAACATCTGCTTAAAAGACTTGACTAAAGCTTAGGGACATTTTCCATGCCTTGTAGTTTAGGTTCTATATATTATTAATTAAGAGCAGACTGAATTTTATAGTGAAAACAAGCAAGGTAATTCAGAAATTCTCGTATTGGTTCACTATACAGAGAGAATTATGTACCTTAAAAAGTTACATTACATTCTCTTTATATTCTTAAGAAGTTATGTGCATAAAAAAGCATAGAGACTCATCAATCACAGAATTGTCAGTTGGAAGACCTCTAAAATAACCACATCCAACTGTCAACACCCCATCCCAATAAAATATATGTATCAATATCTGTATCACCCACTAGAACATGTTCTAAAGAGCCTCATATACACAATTTTTAAATACTGCCACGGATGCTGATTCCACCACCTCCCTGGGCATCCCATTCCAACACCTAACTACTCTCTCAGTTCCTCAAACCTATTCTAAACGTTGCCTGGTGAAACTTCAGGCCATTTCCCCTAGTTCTATCATTGCTCACTTGAGAGAAGAGGCCAACACTCACCTCCCTACAACCTCCTTTCAGGTACTTATAGAGAGCAACAAGGTCTCCTGTCAGCCTCCTCTTCTCCAAACTAAACTTTCCCTGTTCCCTCAGCCCTTCTCATAGGACCTGTTCTCTAGATACTTCACCAGGTTAGTTGCCCTTCTCTGAATCACTCCAGCAGCTCAAAGCCTTTCTTTTAGTGAGGAGCTGAACACTTGAGGTGTAGCATCACAAGGGCCAAATACAGGGGCACGATGACGTCCTTTCTCCTGCTGGCCACACTATTCCTGATACAAGCCAGGATAATGTTGGCCTTCTTGGCCACTTGGGCACACTGCTGGCTGCCTACCAACAACCCCAGGTCCTTTTCTCCCTGGTAGCTTTCCAGCCACTCCTCCCAAGCCTGTAGTGTTGCATGGGTTTGCTGTGCATAAGGGCAGGACCTGGCACTTGGCCTTGTTAAACCTCATTTTACTGACCTTGACCCACTGGTTCAGCCTGCCTAGGTCCCTTTGAAGAGGCTTCCTACGCTCGAGCAGATCAATTCTCCCACCCAGCTTGGTGTCATCTGCAAACCTACTGAGGAAGCATTAATGAAGATATTGAACAGAGAACTGAGCCTTGGGGAACACCACTGGTGAAGAGCCACCATTTGGATTTAACTCTGTTGACTACAACTTTCTGGGCCCACCCATGTAGCCAGTTTTTAACCCAATGGAGAGTATACATGTGTATGCCCTGAGCTGCCAGCTTCTCTAGCAGAATGCTTTGGGAGACAATGTCAAAGGCTTTACTAAACTCCAGGCAGATAATGTCCACAGCCTTTCCCTCATCCAACAGGAAGGTCACCTGCTCATAGAACAAGACCAGGTTGTTCAAGCAGGATTTGCCTTTCCTGAATCTGTGCTGGCTGGGCCTCATCTCCTGGCTGCCCCACACTTGCAATGCGAGTGGACACAATATGAGCCATTTTTCCAGGCACTAAGCTTAGGCTGACAGGCCTATAGTTCCCTGGATCCTCCTTCCGTCCTTCCGATGAGGATTATTAATCTTTCAAAAAAAAAATTTGTAGCATCTGTCAATCTGTCCATGTTCTGTCATCAGTCCACTTATTCCCAAATTGAAAAGGGCAAACAGAAAATACCAACGTGCTCACCACCAATTTCTCGTCACTTTTAGGTATCACATGTAGAAAGTAAGAATATAGCATATTCAGAGATGTTTACCTCTGGAGGAAAAGTAGGTTATTTTCATAGTGGAACCTGACCACAATGAGCACAATATTGACCCTGAAAAAGACAACACTCAAAGCATTTTCAAAAGATACAGATTTTACATGTTGATATCACTAATGTTCAAAATACTGTACCTAATGACTTTGTAGACATTTACTAATCTAAGTACCTTGAGGCTCTTCTTCCTCTTCTTCACTAGATGAAGCCAAATAAGCTTGAAAATCCATGTCAAGAAGTTCCTCTTTTTTAAAAGTTCTGCTAAGTGACGTTACTCGTTCGTGATCTGTCTCATCCCATGTGATATCTACCTTAAAAATAAGAATGCCATTTGTAGAACCTGAAACACTGAAATTAAACATTGTAAGTCTGTCTTTTTATAGCAAATTATTTGACACCTTCCAGTTAAGAAGCAATGTAAACCTGTTACGAATATGCTTCACAACAATAGCTATAAAACCAACTTACTAAAATAAATTTAATTACAACATTTAAAAAATTCTTCTACAATGAATTTCAAGGTTTTTAACCACATGAAAGAATGAGTAAGATTCTTTATGTGCTGAAGGGTTCTGTAACATCAGGTCACACAACATGAAATCTCTGTAAGTCCAACTTCCTTTGTGGCAACAGACACTGGCGTTGAAGCAGCAATCAACTTCTCTTCCAGGTGCATTCCACTCCTGGAATCACACATGGATTGCAATGGAGATAACTGCACCCTCAACAGGGAGATAAGAAATATCTAACCGGAAAGTGATTTGGTAGAAATTAATTATTTTCCTATTAATCTTTTCTCCAATATGGTTCCCTTCATGGCCAGATGGAAGTTCTGGCTGTCACATAAGACAGAGTAGGAATGAACAGCTATAAGGAGTGGTAACAACTGCATAAGCCTGACACAACCACCAAGAAGTCTCCTGTTGAGCTACTCACAAATACCCATTTTAGGAAAATTAGATGATTTAACTGTGAATAACAGAGTAATCCCATATGCAACTTGGTACAGAGGCATGCTGAGGTCAAAATGTAGTATTTAATTTGTAACAAAGAAGCCGAATCTCTTTCAAAATCCAAAACTAGAACTTATTTATGGGTTTGCAACTTGTGGCTCCCTAACATGCTTCAATCTTTTAATACTTTTGATATCTTTAGTTAGAAATATTGAAGGTAATTGGGAATCATTTCTCCACTATGTATATAATTTATAAGTTGACTATGAAACTAAACAAATGAGAAAAACATTACAAAACCATTGTAAAGATACCTTTGATGTTCCCATAGCAGCAGATGTGAAGTACTTTGGCTTATATACAGCTCCATTCACTTCTGAGGCTACATCTTTTGGCTTATCATCAAATGTAACATTATCTGGAATAAATCTTAAGAGGCAAATAAAACATATTATTATTCAAATGCACTGTGAAGTTTCATAGTATAAACAGACTAAGCTGTTCGTGAGTATAGTACATCAGCACAAAAGAATTTGCTAAAATAAAAAGCTCATCAGCCTGAAAAGGAAACAGAAGAAATGGACAAGCACTCCATACATGTAAGATTAAACACCTGGCTTATGCACAACTATTACACTGCTTTTTGGTGGGTAACAGCTTTTTGTTTGTGCTTGGGGAAGCAAACTAAACATAAATGTTCTGTTATTGGCAAGACCAGGGGTGGAGTTTTTGGATATTTTGTTTGTTTTAAGAATAGTCTTTTTAGAGCACTTAATATTAAAAATTCAGAAGAAAAGTGAATGGAATAAATCTGGAAACAGAAATTTAAAAAAATCAAAATATTTTAGGACAGCCTGGTAAATATTTAAAATTAGTAGAGGAAAATGTTTAAAAGACAGAAGTTGTGTAACAGTGGAGTAAAATAGATAAAAACCACTCATGCACAACATGAGAAATGTCTTGGACATTTTTTTATCATTGAAAAGATAGTATGATGAACTTTGATTCAACATCAAAACATAACAAAGTAGACTAGGAAAAGCATTGGAGAATTTTAACCAGCTGTGTCTCCTGTAAAACATTATCCTTCTGTGTTTCACATGCATTTGGCAGAGATATCTCCAGACTGGTTCAAAGCAAAAACCTTATCTTTCACTGACTTCCAAGTGTGCCCGTAACAGGGGCCCCAGCATACAAATCCAGCTTCTCTGAACTTATTATGATTTACTAACTTCTGCTCAGACTAGAAGGCTTTTTTGTAACAAAATGAAATACTAACAATAAAGCAAAACCATAGTTTAAAATTATTTCTTTCCCAAATGTGACTTTTGAAAGATTAGAGCTTCAAGCTCATTCACAGGAGCTGACATAGTAACCTGTCGCAGCTTCAAGACAACAGCAGCAATATTCTTGCCCTGTGATAAGAAATCCTGAGAAAGAGCCACTTCTGGATCCTTGCAGAAAGAAAAGAAAAAGAAAAAAACCCCAGCAGTTTATTGGGTTTTTTTCTACATTCTACCACTTTACTTAATTTTACCAAAAAGTGAAGATGCAACTAGAATATTTTACCTGATTTCACTGAGAATCATCTCTCTATGCAGAGATCCTCCCAAACTTTCCAATTCCAGTAAAAATGCTCAAAAAGAAGAAAAAAAGAAATCTACACTAGATGTCTAATTTATTTGCAAATACATTTGTTTATTCCAAATTATTTTAAATTAGCTTGAATTCTCCCTCCCCAGCCCAACATATGATAAAGTCACCACTAGAGTTACCTCAGATCTATGAAAGAACAGCTACTTTCAAATTCCAGTCCATCACACTCCACGTAAATGTTATTGGCTGTTTCAGGAGAATCACATTCTACAACTGCATAGTAGTATTTCAGTCGCTTAAATTGATACTCCCGGAGTTTTTCCCTATAAAGCCTGCAAAAGTGGAAACCACCACAATCAAGTGAGCTGGGTATAAAAACTTTTCATTTGCCAAATATATTAATTCAACTCATTAAAAACATGCACCATTCAAACACTTTGATGATTAATGTTAAACAGCATGGAGCTCCTCCAGTAGCAGCCCGGTTTTACTCAAGTAAAACACAAATTCACAGTTTTGTTAACTGCACACTTTCTGTACCTGACTCTGCTTCCCACAAGCACTGTAACATTAGAGTCCCTGTGCAGGGCACAGAGGAGCCACAGAAAATAATATTTAATCGTTCCTAACAAGTTGTTTGAAATTATCCTGGCTCTTAACAAAGTTGATAAAAAGGATGTTCAAACCTAAGGAAGGTTACATGTTAAACAAGGTAAGAGAAACTGGGAGACTTTAAGGACAGGATAGCAGATGCTCACACTAGAAAGAGGCAGTGTAGGAGTGATGAGTAAGAAAGTGCTATGTGTGAGGGAAGGAGTCAGGGATCTAACTTGGGTAGCACAGGTTGTGGTGCTGTCATAGAAGATGGCAGCAAGTAAAAAAAAGAAAAAGCAGAAGAGAGACTGAGAAGTGGATGACTTGGTGGAAGGATGCAGGACAGAGATGACAGGACTGAAGCCTTGTCCGGTGAATTTGAAGGTATCACTGAGGTATCTCTGGGGTCTCTGCTGTATTTCTGTTGGATTCCAGAATTTCTGATAGCCCACGGAGCAGTACATCCAATGCTCCAGGACACACCGTAATGCATGCAGTGTAGGTGCCTTCAATACACCATGTAAGTTCACCATACACTGCCCTGAGCCACTACAGACTTTATTCAAGGGGATCTGCACTTATTTTAGAAGCATCCAGATTTTCCAAATATAAGGCAGTCCTGTGGGATGTATGCTACAAAAGTGACTCCCGTCAGGCTGCCAAACATCTGGAAATCCTGGAAAGATGTAAAAGCAAAACATGTAGAATTCCATACAGACAAGGCTTTCAAGGGGAACAAAAGGAACAAAAAAAAGACATGCCTGGAAAGCCTGGACAACAGTAGGCCTGAAGAGCTCAGCCTAATAACTGAAGGCTGCTGAAAGAAATCTCAGTTTGAGAATTCTTGGCCTAACGTAAGGTCCCTGTTGGTTATGCAGATAAAAATTTTGACAGTAAGCAACAAAGGAAGTTTACTGCATGAATGGCAATCTGTTGTGGAGAAATACCATCTTAAGCTCTCCACACATTTGTTTCATTTTATTATCCCAATGAGGTACATAATAAAAATTTTAAATTCAATTATCAAGAAATAAATTTTCCCATGTTTCATCATAATCCATTTATCTGATACATCAACAATGAACCAGGGCCAGTTCTAAAACATCCTTTGAACAAGCTATAGAATTAAAATGTCTACAAAAGACTTCCACATATAAAATTTTGGAAACAGCAGCAGATCATGATTTTCACTGAGAATTAGACGTACTACATCTCTCATTCAATGACTAAATTAATACCCATCATTCTCTGTGGTATTCTCTGGAAGATCAAATAGTTCCACAGGTCCTTTTTGTTCTTCCTCTTTCAATCTCTCTTTTCCAAACTCTGAAGGATAAATCTACAAACACAAAAACAAAGTAAACTAATAACTGAACCACCTAGGAATAAATAATTCACCACGCTTTCAGATTTTATCTTTTGTTCCTTATATCAATAAGGGGCTCAAATCCATAAATTATAATACACTTTTAGTTTTAATTTATAGAATAGAGAGTAGAATAAACAAACTGCTGGTAAGGACTGGGAGTATTTTGAGACAAATGAAGAAGAGCCCCAGCTTTGTTCACTTTATTGGCACTCTTCAGAAAGGGGAATTTGACCAACATTTTTCAGAAACCTAGAGGCAGACACTAAAAATGGAAAATATAATGTAGCTAATCAGAAGTTAACCAGTTTATTGATAAACTCAAAAGTAGTGAAAAACAAGTGTTGTACCATGATGAAAGGTTTTGGAAAGCATTTAGAAATAGCTAGATTTAGGACTGGGTTATTACTTGAAATATCACTGCAAATTAAACTGGCCAAAGAAATGCTATCTCTCCCTACTAACACTTAGAACCACTCTCTTAAACATGAGAAGCTAGCATCCTTGGGATCTAACTCCACAGCATACTGGGACATTACTGAAAATGAGCATGCTTATGTCTGACACAGCAAGGTAAACTGAATCACAGTTTCTCATTTATCATGTTAATATCTCTTTTGTCTCTTCTACAGAAATGTATTTCTTTGTTCCCTAGCATCACTTTTTTATAACAGTAAAAGCCACTACTCCTTTTGCAAATCAGGTGTTACCTTAACAGAAAACACTCTTCCTCCTTTGGGTGTGAAAGAATTAAACAGAGCCAGCAGATCCTTAGCCTTCAACCTATCCCAATCCATATTACAAACTGCCAATCGACTTGTAATCTGGAGAGAGGAGAAAAAAAAAAGAAAAAACAACTGATGAAAACATAGAAGAAGCATTTTCATCACGACTTTGTATTACTTAAACTAGCAAAAGTCAGAAGCAGCTACCACCAGAGAAGATAAAAAGGACATAAATAGTGAAGCAGCACAGAACTGACTACATCAATCACAGATTCAGGAGCACTTACGATTTTTGGCATCATAACATCACTAGTCACAACACTAACTAGTATCATCACAGTACTGAAACAGCACTGACTTATACAGTAATTATGCTCAGTATTGAAGTCCTACTTTACTGTCTAAGGATTTCTTAATTTCTGAAAGTGCAATTAAAAAAATAAATTAAACAAAAGTGTAAAAAAAGCTGTGAACAAAAGCAGTATTATTTAAGTTCTGCAATTTCAGAAAAGCTCAATTCTGTTTGCTCTTTCACTTATAGCTAGCTTATCTATAGGTAAGCCTCTGTTTAGATGGAAAGAGACACACCAGTGAAAACTGTTAGTCTCATTCTCAACCAACTTAATCATCACATGCATTCTGTAAAAAAACTTTATAAAAAATCCTTTCAAAAAGCATTTCATAGATGAAGGTCTGTAATGAACTCATAACTGTGTACATTTCTGAGTTTTTCATGTAGCAATTTCACATGCCGAAGTACTGTTACCTCATCTCCACGAGGGGCATCTTTATCTAGCTCGCGCCATGAATGCTCTATCTCTGGCTCCTTCGGGAAAAGGTCATTTAAATCCTCATCATCATCTGAGCTTGTTTCAATGTTCCCTATGCCTCTAGCTAGATCAGGCCCACTATCACTTTCTTCATCATCTGAATCACTGCCTTCTTCACTTGTTTCCCCATCATCTTCTGGCTCCTCTTCCTCTCCTGTTTCCCCGTCATCTTCTGGCTCTTCTCCTTCATCTGTTTCCCTGTCATCTTCTTGCTCCTCTTCTCCCAGTTCTTCACACTCCAAATTGTCACCTGCAGAAATTTCTTCCTCAGATTGGCTTTTACTGATGCCACCTTGATCACAGGTGCCTGTACGTCCAGTCACTGAAAGATAAGCATCAGATATCTTTTTATGTTGCAATTACACATGACCCTTTATGAAGTGGAAAAAAACTTGGATGTACAGAACCCCTGAAATGCATAACGATGCGGGAACAAATTACATTAGGGAAGTGCAAGCAACATAAATCATCAGTATCAGTTCTTCAGCTTGTCTGATCTGTTGCTCTTTAGGCCCACAAACATTATCAAGCTCACATTATGATAAAATGTTAACGTTACTTTATTTACAAGTACAGAATCAATGGGTAGAATTTAAATTTGAATATTCTGGTCAGTATGCATTGACATGCAATATCAAGTTTTTCTTCAGGTCACCTGTTCTCTCTAATGCCCTCTTATATTAATGGCATGGTGCTGCCACTCTTACGTTTTCAGTCAACAAATTTTAAGCCTTCATGTTTGATACTCAGTTTGATAAGTAATATAGGTCCTACTATACATTTTCTAACCATCCTAACCATCAATTTCAGCTCCAAGAATCCAAAGGACAATCCATCTGAAGAGCAAGCACTGATTCTATAAAGAGCTGACCAGCTCCAACCCTTTGGCAACATCTGTTCCAAGATATTCAGCTATTTTATGATTCATCTTGCAAAAGCTCTTCTATGGATTAAAAAAAAGCAACAACATCCAAGTAAATGTAGACAAATCCTACTTATTTGAACAACTGACCTGATTCTTTTATTTTTCCTCCTAGGGAACGGTCCCTCCTGGAAGCTTTAACTGATATAGTACCTCTTGGTTGTGAATATTTTTGCTTGTTTTGACCTGAAATTGATCCTCCTTCTGATGCATCTCCTTGTTTGTTATTCCCTTTGTGTAAAAGGCCATCAATTTTCTTAGAGCTCTCTTTCAAGTTAAATTTTGATGTAATTTTTTGTCCTTCACTTTTAAGGTCATCTAGTTTTGTCATTCCTTCTGATGTTTGGTCCACTTCTTGTTTGTTTATTTTGCGCTTCTCCAGAGACAAACCATCAGCAAGCAGTTTTGTATCTCCTATAGGTTTAGCTTTTTTTTTCTTTTTTTTCTTTTCAGCATGTTCTTTACTATCATTTTCTGAAAGGTCAGAGTCAGATTCTGACAGGGCATACAATTTCCTGAGGTTCTCTGTCGAAGTATAGTTAACAGGGCGACCTCTTTTATCCACTGTGTATTTTAACTTAAACTTCTTGTCATGAAACATAGCTCGGAATCGTTTATCAATCTTGATTTTACGTTTTTTTTCTGGCATCTCCCAAAACCTGGGATCCCTAGTAATGCAGCTAAACCGCCCATCATTCAGTATCTCCTCGTGGGATGACATTTTTGATGCTGTTGAAGGCTTGGCCATCTACAACATGGGAAGAAAAAAAAAAACACTTCTGATTAAAAAAAATAAAAAAGGATAAACATAGGTTTTTAATACATAACCGAAAGAAATTAAAGCAGCAGCTGAATTTCTAATCTATACCTTAAAATTGTTTCCAAAATCTCATACTTCTCTACAACTCCCTGAAAGGAGGCTGGAGCCAGGGGAGGTTGGTCTCTTTTCCCAGGCAACTTTCAACAAGACAAGAGGGCATGGACTTAAGTTGTGCCAGGGGAAGTTTAGGTTGGATATTAGAAAGAATTTCTTTACCGAGAATGTGATCAGGCACTGGAATGGGCTGCCCAGGGAAGTAGTGGATTCTCCATCCCTGGAGATATTTAAAAAGAGACTGGATGTGGCACGCAGTGCCATGGGCTGGTAACCACAGCGGTAGTGGGTCATGGGTTGGACTTGATGATCTCTGAGGTCCCTTCCAACCCAGCCAATTCTATGATTCTATGAAATCTTAGCTTCCTCTTGATAATGGATATGCAGCTCAAAAAAACCATCCTGGCTGCGGATACAACTATAAGTGACATCCTCTCAATCCCACATAAGATCTCAAACAGCTTCACTGTCAACCAGACCTCAGACTTGTTCTTCCCACAGGCATAATATGCTGAAAGAGTTGGAACCGTTCAGCCTGAAGACAGGGCTCCAGGAAGACCGTATAGCAGCCTTCTAGTATCTAAAGAGGCTACAGGCAAACTGTCAAGCTGCAAAGCTTTTTACAAGGGCATGTAGTGACTGAACAAGGAGTTCTTTGATCTACTGTACTACTACAAGGACACCTTGATCTACTAGGTGTCCCTATTCATGGCAGGAAGGTGGGAACTAGACGGTCTTTAAGGTCCCTTCCAACCCAAACCATCCTGAGATTTTAAAGCACCCCTCAGGAACGAAGTCAGCGTTTTGGCGGGCTCAGGCCGACGCCACCGGCCGTTCCGGCGGGGGCAGAGGCTCAGCACGGCCCAGCAGCAGCCCTCCCTGCCCTACACCGAGCCGGTTGCGGCACCCCACTCCCGCCCCAACCCCGGCCATAGACAACACCCCCACAGAGGCGTTCCAGTGTGGAGCCCCGCTCACACCACCAGGCCGCTCCGAGCCCACCGACCGTTAAGGAGCGTTAAAGACCGTTAACGGCCGCTGCCTTCTCTTCCTCCTTCTCCTCAGCGCAGCACGCGAAGACCCACGACCACAAGCCACCACGCGGCACTACGGCAGCCGCAGAAGGACAAAGCGCTCCCGGGAGGGAGGAGAAGAGCTCAGGCGGGTGACGACAGAGCGGGAGGGAGGGAGGGAGGGAGGGAGGGAGGGAGACAACGACCCGGGCGGCTCCGGCGCCGCTTCGCCCGCGCATGCGCACATCCGCACATCCGCGACCATGGGGGCGGCAGCGGCGGCCGTTGGGGTGCGAACCCTGAGGGGTCTGGGCTGCCCCATCCTGCGGGCTCCATGGGGCCGGGGCGGCTCTGACGGCGGCAGCCGGCGGCTCTGGGTGCCGTCGAGCCCGGCTAGCGCCGCTTCTCCCCCTTCTCCTCCCGGCTCGGGCGCGCTGAGCCCTTTCGACCGGCGGCTGAAGCGGAAGCAAAAGAACTGGGCGGCGCTGCAGGCCGAGCCCGCCAGATGCGACTACCTGCGGGAGGAGGTGGGGGGAGCGGCCGGCGGAGGCCCGGGGCGGCCCCCTCGGCAAGGTGGGGGAGGCGGCAGCAGCCAAGCGCGGGGTGGGGAGAGGTGGTTGGGATGGAAGCACCGTGGGCGGGGGCAGCGCTGACTGCAGGCTGTCCCCTCAGGTCGGCAGCAGGATCGCGGACAGGGTGTTTGACATAACCAGGTGAGCCTCGCCGTGAGGAGAGCGGGGGGCACCGCTCCGTGTCCCGCACACACCCCTGGAGCTGCAAGGTCACATCGCTTGACCGTGAGCCTCGGGGAGAAACGCTGGGTTTGTGCTTTCTCTGTGCTTACTCTCGGAGGTAACCACAGGAGGGGGAGCTCGGTGTGCTTGGGGGTCTAAAAAGCGTTTGGAAACGAGCAGACAAAACGTCGTCTAAATCTTAAGCCTTTATTATATTTTATGTTGCTAAACTTATCCTTTAGAACGTTTCCTCTTGCTTTGGATGTTGGCTCTGGAAGAGGTTACATAGCTCCACATTTAACCAAGGTACTGGCGCTTTATATTTAAAAGTGTTTAAAATAAGTTTATGTTTATCTTTCTGTTTGCAAACAGGGTTCTGTTGTAACTTAAAACAGTCCTCAGATTCTTGGTAACTCCTGTCTTTACTCATAGGTGTAGCCACAATCCCAAAGATGTGTTGTGCAGGCTGCTGTTTTGTATTTATTGTCACTGAAGACTGGACAGATAGCAGTGCAATGAATCATAGAATCATAGAATTAGCCGGGTTGGAAGGGACCTCAGAGATCATCAAGTCCAACCCATGACCCACTGGAGCAGTTGCTAGACCATGGCACTGAGTGCCACATCCAGTCTTTTTTTAAATGTCTCCAGGGACGGAGAATCTACCACCTCAGCGGGCAGTCCATTCCATTGCCTGATCACCCTCTCCATGAAGAAATTCTTTCTAATATCTAACCTAAATCTCCCCTGACACAACTTAAGACTGTGTCCTCTTGTCTTGTTGAAAGTCGTCTGGGAAAAGAGTCCAACTCCCACCTCGCTACAGCCTCCTTTCAGGGAGTTGTAGAGAGCGATGAGGTCTCCCCTGAGCCTCTTCTTCTCCAGCCTGAACAGCCCCAGCTCTCTCAGTCTCTCTTCATAGGGCCTGTGCTCGAGTCCCTTCACCAGCCTGGTTGCCCTCCTTTGGACCTGTTCCAGGACCTCGACATCCTTCTTAAACTGAGGGCCCCAGAACTGGACACAGGACTCGAGGTGTGGCCTCACCAGGGCTGAGTACAGGGGCAGAATCACCTCCCTGGACCTGCTGGCCACGCTGTTCCTGATCCAGGCCAGGATGCCATTGGCCTTCTTGGCCACCTGGGCACACTGCTGGCTCCTGTTCAGCTTCCTGTCAATCCAGACTCCCAGGTCCCTCTCTGCCTGGCTGCTCTCAGCCACTCTGTGCCCAACCTGTAATGAGCTTTCTGTTGTATGACAATTTTTAGCCTTGGGTGGGAATGTCCATGTTTTTCAATGAGCCTTTGAACAGTTATTCACGAGAGCTATCATTATGGAAACTTCTAAATGGAGAACCATTTACCTTTCATGAACTGTGCTGTTAATAAAAGTCCTTCATCAGTTGCTAATCCATAGATTCTGTCTGACAACTTACACCTAAAGATGCAGAATGTGTTTTCTGTTTCTGCTTTTTCCTCAGCTATTCTCACTATTAGCAATTGCTGTATATTATGTTCAGAGAAAAATGCTTTCAGCTTTGTGTAAAGTTTTATCGAGTCCTAAGGAGATTGCTTCCAACTTTAAATGAATGTGTTAACATCCAAAATAACTATTTATGTCAATTATTAAACAGTTTAAATACTTGATACACATTTAAAATTCTATTTCAGGAAATCGTTGAAAAGCTTATTCAAGTTGATATTGCAGAGAATGCTTTAGTAAGTAGCTTTCTGAATACTAATATGCAGGAATTCCATAATGCAGGAAAGTAAAAGAAATGAGTTTCTGATGTTTTCCTTCTAACAGAAAAACACCATAGAATCTGAAATCCCTACGGTCAGTGTTGTAGCTGATGAGGAATCCCTTCCTTTCAAAGAAGATACATTTGATCTTGTAGTTAGCAGCTTAAGGTATGCATTAATAATTTGTTTACATTTTATTTTTTCATTAAATAATGGAATTTGAGTATGACTTTAAGGAGCGGGGAAAAAACCCAGTCCCTTAAACATTCATGTTATATGAAATGTACTTGTTTAGTATGAAACTTCAGTTTTCATTCAGTGTGACTTCTAAGCAGGCATTTCAGAACTTGTGCAAATTGAGAAACTAATTGGTTGCTTTGGCTTCTGAAACATACATATTAGATAATGTAACAATTAGTTTCATTCCCTAATTATTTTAAATATGCAATTATATAATGAACATTTCTGTTATTTCAGTTTACATTGGGTGAATGATCTTCCTAGAGCTTTTAAAGAGGTAAGAAATTGGTTGTTAATACTAAAAATCAATGCTTGCTGTTACTTGCATTCAGAGCTCTCTGTATTTCCAGTTCCTCTTTAAATAAGAGACACACAAATAGCTTTTGTTGCACACAGGTATTTTTTGCAGTGTTTTTTGAGGAGCATCAATTGATATTTCTGCCAATTTACTTTGTCAAGTCAATATGGCAAAAATAACTGAAATATGTTTTTATCATATTTTCTAGTCTCAACAGCTGAAATCATGGTAACTAATGTAAACTAAGGCAGTGCTATTAAATTTTTGTGTGTTGGCTCTTGTTACTGAGTTTCTAAATCTAGCTTTTCTATAACTGATTTGTGGAACTTGTATTTCAAAATAAAGAGCTGCAACATAAAAAAATACTACAGGTTTAATCAAACAAAGGCTTTTTGAGTTTTAATTGAAGCAAATATTTGTTGAGAACAGAAAACCAAAACTATTGCTGAAAAAAAAGTGATTTTTGGATTATTTCAGTTCCTTCCTGCAGGTTAAAACTTTTTTTGTATCACTTAATTTTGAGGAAGAGCATGAAATGTTTTAACCACTTTGCTGGTTTTAATTTATTTCAAATTGGTCAGTCACTACAATGCTCTTGTATCACCTGTCCATAGGAAAAGGAGTACCCTGCTGTTATGGAAGTAATAAAAAATAGAAATTGGAATGCCTTCAGTACTTTAAAAACCAGTAATTTTCTGTGGAGTGTCACATTTTCGACTCTACGGGAAGAATAACTGACACATAATAATTCCCCACAGAAGAGAGGGAACTAAGGTTCTTTGCAAACTATCATCATGAGTACTTATTTCTTAATTTATGACTACTGGCTTTAACTTACAGAAACTGCATTCAGCTGCTTAAATTTCTGGTCAATTAAAGGCAACTTTATTAGCATAGAAAAGGTAGCGCGTTTAGTACTTCAATAAAAACCAGTGTGAGATTCTTGTTTCAAATCAGTAAGGTCAACTTTTTGAAGCTTTTGCTGTCTTAGCCTGTAAAGTGGTGCCTTCTGGTTATCTAAACCAGGGATCATTGCTATTCTTAAGGAACAAAGAAACCATTACTTTATTGGCATTCTCATTAGGAAAGGGCCTAGTCAAGAAAGAAAGGAGCTCATCAACCTCTGCATTTGTCATGATATTGCCATTCTTGCTGGTTAAAAATAAGGGTAGCTGTAATAAAAATTGTGTGTTCAAAAGTGCTGAGGTGACTGTTGGAAACTTAAGGCCTCAGTTTCTCTTAAATCACTCCATTAAAAAGGATTTTTGCTGCCTTTGCCTGAGAAAGTAAAAATAAGCATTTCCACAGTGCATTTTGTTTCCTGACTGTAAGTGTAATTTCTGTGGGTTCACTGTTTCTTAAAAACAGTCTCTTTTCAGACAAATTATTGATCTTGCAGCTTTAACAAAAGCTTTGGCACAGCTTGCCTTGCAGAATACAGTCAATATTAATGTTACAACTATTATTACCATTGATTTTTAACTTGATTTTTTAAAGCCCTAAGAACTACTTAATTGCATACGCTTAATAACAAAAGGCATTTATTTTTGTGTGTGTGTGTGTTGCAGATTCACCAAGTTCTAAAGCCAGATGGAGTATTCATTGGTGCAATGTTTGGGGGAGACACACTGTATGAGCTTCGCTGCTCTTTGCAGCTAGCAGAACTGGAGAGAGAAGGGGGATTTTCTCCTCACGTATCACCATTCACTGCTGTCTCTGATTTGGGACATCTGCTGTCGAGAGCTGGGTTTAACACCCTTACTGTGGTAATTATAAACAAAAGAGCAATCAGATAGAACGTTCCAGCACATCAGAGCTCCTGGTATATAAAAAAATGCTATTTATGACCATATTTGTGATGCAGTGTAGAGCTCCTCGTATATAAAAATACTGCTTATGACTGTATTAGTAAAACAGTGTTTCCTTTTGCATTACTCTTCCTTGCTGAATGTTTCTGTAATAGCTTGGGCTGCCCCTGTTCTTGGCTTCACTGTAATTAATGAAACCAACTCAAGTGTGTCTTTGGCCAGGAGCCTTGTAGAATCTGCATGGTTGTCTTGGAGAAATGTCAGAGGATGTTAGACCTGCTTGAAAAAACTTTAGACACTCTTGCTGTGTCTTCTAAAACAAGAAGATAATAGCATTTAGGTTAAAATTTGATTGTATTTGGGCTACTGCATAAAATTTTTTAGAAATGTCAAGACATTATATTCTCAGAAATGCTCAGTTTGAACTGAAAAGGCAGATGGGTATTCTGTTAGCAGCCCTGAAGGCTGGCATAGTGCTGCTGATGTAGCTTGATCTGCTCTAAACTAAGCTTCTGATTTTTTCTAGGATACTGACGAAATTCAAGTCAACTACCCAGGGTTATTTGAAGTTATGGAAGACTTGCAAGGCAAGTATATACTTACTGGAAACATAATTTTTTTCTGGATCAGTGGTACAGACACAGAAGAGTTTCACTGTGTATTAACTTGAGATCAGAGAATGTTTTGCATTGGAAGGGACCACTAGAGGTCATCTAGTCCATGTCCCCTGCAGTAAGCACCTTCAGCTAGATCCTCTTGCTCAGAGCCCCATCCAGCCTAACCTCAAATGCTTCCAGGGATGGGGCATCTCAACCTCTCTGGGCAACCTGTTCTAGTTCATCACCCTCATAATAAAACAATTATTCTTTACTTATTATTTAATTCTGTTTTGTTAAAGCTTATTGTAGGAGTGGAAACATTGTTTTTTCCCCTGATCTCAAGGGATTCAGAACTGATGATGCCTTTCAGCACATCTGCATTTGGAAGCATTTTCTGCTTCCCATCTATTCTGTTCTTTGTGACCTCAATGTAAGCTGCTGAAAAGCCCTGAAAGGGAGACAGAAGTGCATATCCCACATACTGACTTTTCCAAGTGTCTTCCCAATTATCAGGACATTCAGCTAACTGCTTTGGAATGAGAATAAATAGACCCTCATATTGGTGTCTGATGAAGAATGAACAAAACTACTGAGATGCTGAACGATTCCGTTAGCATTCTGGTTGCATTTGTCATCAATTGTAAAGCAGTCATTCATATGCAGTTCACAAAGCAATTCAGGGCATCTTACTATGGGTCAGCTGCTTTTGTTTACAGTAATTCCTTAATGAAAATAAAACCTAACCTCTGCAGAAACATCCAGATGCAGTAAGCACATAAAGAGTTTAGAATTGCAGATAATTATTTCTTACTAAAAATCTCTTGTGGTAGTGATTTTGATGCTTACCTGTTAAAAAAACAGACATCTGAGTGATATGTCTGAATAAATACTTTGTATTTGTGCTTAAAATAAATAATACTAGAAAACCTGAATGTTTGGAGACTCAGGCAGAAGAAGTAATAATTTGAAATAATTTCTAGCAATACAAGCTGTACATTGCACGTTGCATTAAAAAGCCCAGATTCTTGGAGGTGAGAAACTCACCTCATTATTTGTTGTATGTTATTCTTTCTTACAGTGTGATTCAGAGGATTCTATACGTAACTCTGGTTTAGTTAAAATATGTCATTAGTGCATGATACTTAACTCATGGCATACACTATGTCTTCTTTTTCTTAAAGATAAAACATATTTTTAGGTATGGGGGAGAGTAACTGCTCTTGGAATAGAAAACCTCTGCTACACAGGGAGACAATGTTGGCAGCTGCTGCAATATACCGAGGCAAGTATTAGAGAGGTAATGAGTTAATACAAAATTACATGAAGAATGTATTTTCCATGTCTTTTTCTGCAACCTCTGTGTTAAGAAAAAACAAAAAACCCCCCAACACACATAATAAAAAAAGAACCAAATAAAGCCAAAACCGTACAGGTATTTTTAACCTTAATTATCATGTCAGGATTTGAACTATGTGGATGCACCAGTGTGAGATTTTTATTTTCCCAGATCTTTCCCCAGCAGTCATTATGATGAATTATGTCACACTTCGTTCTGATGTTCTGAGAAGTAAATATTTCTTAGTAATCATATTCTGTGTAACTTTTTTCCTTTTCCTTCTTGCTGTAACAGAAATGTATGGAAATAGCGATGGCTCAGTACCTGCCACATTTCAGATATACTATATGATTGGCTGGAAGTTCCATGAATCACAGGTAATGTGAAGCTGAAATATTTTCTGTTTAAAGGTACTTTTTAAAATGACTGATGCTTTAAAACATTTTTACATGTATTTTTTCTTTTAATCTCTTTTTTTCTTAGGCAAGACCAGCCCAGAGAGGTTCTGCAACAGTTTCACTTGGAGATCTGGCAAAAATAGATGGACTTCTTTCTAGAGAAAAAAAATAGGTTTTCATCAGAAATAATAGTTGTCTTGAAGCTTCTATAAAACCTCTCATTGCAGACAGTCTTGTGGATGTTTTGTGATGACATGCTGAAATTATAATAATATGCACACTACAAGGTTATTTGGTTTTTTTGTTTGTTTGTTTGTTTTTTTTTTTTACTGCCTGTGCTGCAATATCAGATGTGTAAAATGATGGTTGGTTTTTTTTCTTTCTTTCTAGAGAAATGTTTTGTAGTATTTTAAGGGAATACACACTCATCCAACTTGTGATTAAATAATTATTTTCAAATGTAATACCTCTTCTGGTATTACAGTATCACAGGCTGCTCCAGGTATAATTTGCAAGTGTGAGTATGCACCACCCTGTGTTGTTTTTTAACTATTCCTAAAAGACTGTAGATCAAAATAAAGAATAATACTTGGTAGCAAGTGTATTTGTAAGATATCCTGTAAGAGAAAATACCAAAAGTATGTGCACCTAAATGAGTTTTGTGGGTTGGAAATTCTGGGTAAAAAGCTACTGTAGATTATTGCTTGACACATGAATGCTTGACTTGTGCATAGGGAAGTGATTAAGTTTGTATTACAAAAATATCCCAAGTTGCCACCCTTCACCTACAACCCTCAAATTTGATTACTTTTCCAGCCACCCCAAAAGCTAGAAATGTTTCTGAACATGAGTAGCATTGCTCAACCATAAGAAAGCTGGATGCTTCATTATATCTTTTAAAAATGTTTGCATCATGATTTAATTTACCAAAAGCAGCCGCAAGCAGTCACCTAGCACTGATTTGTGTGTATCACACACAATGTGTAAGTTTCAAATTAGTGAAGTGGCTTAGAACTGGCCTCCTCTGGAGTTTGTACCCTTTAGAAGTTCCATGTTTTGTTTTGGTTTTTTACCTGTTCTTTTAGCCTATAGCATTTGAAAAATTTAAGGCCATTATACATCTAGGTGTTGTACGGATAGTGATCAAGGAAAGTGATCAAGTCAAGGGAAACTTGAGGTTTGTTTTAAAATCATCCAGCAGGTGGAGTTTGACAGAACGGTGTGACACAGAACAACTAGGAAAAGTACACACAAGTATTCCTATTGTATCCTGAATTACTGAATTATGATTCAAAGATTAATAAAGATATTGAAGTCAACCTTCTATTGCTTACTCAGTGTTCAGTTTCCAAAGTAACAAATGTTGAAAAATAAACTCTTCATGCAGTGTTCAGCTAGCTAGAAGATCAACTTAAAGGCCTAATTTGGGGTTCATTTGATCTATCAGGCTTTGAAGAACTGGGCAGAGAAGGTACAAAACATAAGGAGCATAGGAATTTTCTGTCCTGCTTTTGCTTACAAATTAATCCATATTAATTCAAGGAGAATTACTTCATCTTTCATTTGCTAGGAGGGTTGCTTTTATTTTCTAAGGAAAAAGGAGAGGCTGTAAGCATTATTATAACCTTGAAAGCCATTTCTAAAACAGTAACTTGTTTCTTGGAAAGCTTCTGGGGTTTTTTAATAGCATGTTAATGAACTTAATACAGGATAATGGCATCTCTCTGCAGATCTTCTCTGGCTTAAATAAATTTCCCTTATTTCAAGGGGAAACTCTGTTTTCCCAGTTGTAGGTTTCTTTGGAGTTGTGTCAAATGACAGACTTTATGCATTTTTGCTTTAGTAGGTTCATTTCCAGTCACTTGAGCTGGTGGTTGTGACTCAGATGTGTTAAGGGAATGAGGAGGTGGAATGTGCTGGGTAAATGTTAATTGGAGAAATGCTCCTGTGCTTCTCTGGAGCACTCGGTTAAGTTACAGGGAAAAGGAAGGATTTCCAGTTCTTTGGTTCCATGTTCCATGGGTGGAACATGCAAACAGTAAAGTAGGTAAGAATGTGGCTTGGTAATGGGGACTTCTGAAGAGGGAGAAGTAAATAGAAGAGTAGTTTTCTTCCTTCCACTTGGAAAAAATAAGTTTAGATATTTCATTAACTTTGAAAAGGGCTGGGGAGTAGAATTGAGGGGTAATAAATATACCCCTCAATATACCAACACTGAAGCATTGAAGCAGTGTTGGTTAGAATTTGGGAGGGCACAACTGGCAGGTAAGTTGTTGATTTCCTTGGCTGACTACATTTGTGTAACAGCCTTTTATATGTGTTTTTAATGGCTTTTGTCCCTGCAGCATTTCCTCTTAAAACTGTAAGTTACTTGGTCTTCCGCTAGTCGCTTTCTTCCTATGGTACATGAAGGAATGTTTTTGAAAACAGATTACTAAGAACAGTTGTTTCTGTCACATAAGGCTCTTATATTTGAATTTGCTTTTTCAGATTTTGTGGCTTTTTAAAATTATACTGAAGAAGAATGTGCTTGTCAGTTGCTGGTCTAGAAATTATTTAAAACTCTTAAGTGCCTGTCAAAAAGCAGCTTCTGCAGGGCAAGTATGTTGTAAAGAGTAGTTGCTAAGGTGACATGTCTCTTGTAAGCTTAGTCTTAAAAATCATGCTGCATAATACAGAATGGTTTTCTTACGATTACAGAAGAATGGAAAAAATAATTATAGGAGATAATTATTTTGACTAATAAAAAGTTAGGATCCCATAAAGAAATAGAGAGGGGAAAAAAAAAAAGGTTAAGAAGCAGCATGTTTACACTTAATGAAGATAAGGTTTTTTGTGCCTCAGAAAGGTTCCGAGTCACACATCATTGAGTATGTTTGTTTGGTGTCTTTTTATTAAGAGATTGTCAATGTATGGTTTCATACAAGTCTATTCAGGATATATGGATGATAATGAGGCTTTACATTTTGTAACCCAAGCATTACATTTTGCAGATCCTGGGCAGATCCCACTTTCAAAAGACTCCAAGAATTTGTTAATTTAAAACATGAGAAAGTATTCTTGATAACCTTTAATTTATAAAAATGTTGTCAGCAGAAGTACAGGAATGAACCATAGAATAATAAATTTAGCTTATTTTTTACTCTGCTTAAAAGATAAATAGAAATGACAATTTTTTCAATGTTTTTCTAAAAGTGAGCTAAAACTAAACTTTGTCAATCTTACGTGTGGTGTTTAGTTGGATTTTCCTAATGCAAAGATCTGATGTAATGGGTTATGTTCCTTAGAGCATATTCACAAAGCCACGTTAAGAAAGGTAGCATATATGTTACACATTTGCATTTGTACCAAAACCTTAATATCCATTTTTCAAAGACTTTATTTTAGTCTAGGTTTGGACTTTTTAATCTGTGGGAGTACAGTTACTGGAGTAGTTTGAGTGGAATTAGTCTTGAGTGCAGAAGCAAATGTGACCTGTATAGCTGGCTGGTTGATTTTCTGAGTATCTTGGGTTTCTTCAGGTGAAGGAAAAAGTTAAGTTTTAGCCAAAGGTTGTATATCAACTGAAGAGAGTGCATATGCTTGTCGGGCAAAACAACTCACGGCTTAAATTAGAATTGAAGTGGCTTGTTGATTTATTAGTAGCTTTTAATAGTCCATGACTCATACATGCAGGATTAATAAGAATAAAACAGGTAAATAGCTGTACTACATCCACAGGAAACCTCAGTATGCACCTTTGGCTATCCAGCCAGTCTTCTGCAGCAATCCCCCACAAGTTTGCAGTTACATGGACACCTCCTTCCCTTTTAAGGGGAGGTTTGGCAGACACCCCAGGAGCAGTCTGGGTGTTGCAGCCTCTACTGCCAGCCCACTGGCAGGCATGGGGAGGGGGCTTCCTTCAGGCTGCAACCGGGCTGGAGATGCCAGGAGGACACCTCAGTGTCAGACCGGGTTCTGACTGCTTCTCTCTTCCCACTGTTAGAAATGTTACTGCTTTTTATACTTGGTTTTAAGCTGACTCCTTTCTGCCACCCAAGGTCTCTTGGTAACCACCCAGTTACTGATGAACCTGGCTGATGGTTGTCTTTATTTTCAGCCTTAACAGATTCTGACCAGGCACCTTTCTTAGTTTTTGAATATTCTGTTCACACACATTGCATGTTTCTATCTCAGCAGCTACTCCTCTTTTTGCCAAAAACTGGCCATGTATTTCCCCCACAATTTGGAGCTGCTTCTTGGTGTATTAAGGTATACTTCATACACGTAAAAAATTAAAGACTTTCTCAGGAAAACAGTTTCTGTTTAGAACCTTACATTGAAACAGTGCCAGTGAATACTGGGGAATGCTGCTTGTCCTCCAATACAAAAGTTTTTAAATGATAATTTGTAAAATGAGACTTCATTTTTACTGTGCTAATGAATCCTAATTCATGCCTTTATCTGCATTCTGTGGGGGTTTCTTGCCCTTTTTACAAGTAGAAGTACAACTTGAGATTGGGATCTGCACATTATGTTTGTCTTACGATAATTGACCTGTTCTTTTATTATGGCACCTAGAGTTTGTGTAAGTACATAAGGAAAACAGAGAATAAAACTACCCTTGTGAATAAATGTATTTACCATGAAAATTTCCACACCTCTGATCAAATACAATTCTGGGTTTCATTTATGACAAAACTGCAGTTACAGAAAGATGGATACATTTCTGCTGCAAATAATACATTTTTAGTCAAATTAACATCCTAAGAAAGGTGACTATTCTTTTTAGTATTTTCATTAATTTCAGTGGCTTAAAGCTCTAGTCTTTACTTCTAAGGTGAAGCACCCTAATATTAAGAAATTTCTTATTCTGTGGAAGTACTATACAAAATGAACAATTTACTAAACAAATCTAATGGGTGACAGTAATAACTTCAAACTTTTGTTGATACTGGAATCGTTGTACTGTTTTCTCTCTGAATTGAGACACTGATAGATTTAACATCTCTTTTTAAGCTTCTCCATAAGCTCATCTCTATGAAGCATATACTGCTTTGGCATCTGGGTGGTGGGTCCTTCCTTTCTTACCAACAGCTACTTCAGGGATTTTGTTAAGTCTTCCTTTTACTGTGTTTTCTGTTTTTGTGAAGATCTGTTTATTCCAAGTCTAGAATTAGACAATGCTTTAATTTGATGCAGAAATTACATTTAATAAAGGATCTCTGATGCTATTGCCTAGTATCAAAGTTGCTTTTACTTTTGTAATTAAAAATGTAATTCTCACAAAGAACCACTTTAGATTTGATGATTATATTCCCAGTCAGTATTTTTACTGACTCAACAGTTTCTGAGAAAACAACTGCAGCAAGATTTAGTTGGTAAGCTAATGCTGAAATTCACAGGTAGCCACGTTCAAAACAAACCAAGGTTATAGCTTAGTATCCCATCCATGCCTGATTTTGTTGCCTATGAATTTCTTTAGTTACCTGTTGTTATTTCTGGAATTAAAAAAAAAAGCAAAGGTAGCTGTTCCCAAGAGGTTTTGTTACTCAGATCTCAAATAAAACCCTTCTTGGATTATTTTGCCTACAGAATTCAATTTGGAAGACATTCTTGGAGGATCTGTGATGCTGTTACAGCACTCCTCAGTCAACAGATTTGGTGAACTTTTTTGATGCATGGATGACTGATCTTCAATTACTACCTTTCACAAAAGAAGCTAAAACATTGCTGTTTCACTTACGTGTAAGCTTTCCAAATAGTAGTTTACAAGGGGTTTTTTGTTTGGTGGGTTTGTTTGTTAGTTTATTTCCTCCTGGTTCAATGAATCTTTATTATATGGGAAGTGGAACTTTGAACACTGTATGGAGTGCATGTATTCAGGACATTTTATAGCTTGGTAGCTGGGAGATAATTATCCCTTATTCAGAAGACAGAATTTAATTTATAGCTTCTGTGAGTATGTGTGTGTGTGTGACTATTTCAAAGATACAGAATTAAAATACAATAGTATGATTACTTATTGGTAAGTAATAACCTGAGATTGGTTTGGAATAGACTTAGTTCTTGGATTCAGGTTTAGGAACCCAAAGGCTTTATGAGTATGGAGAAATGTTTCCCTATAGAGAGTTAATATAGCTTCACAAATTTAAAATTACTTAGTTTCTGCACTTCTTGATGGGGTTTTTTTTGTTTTTTGTTTTTTTTCTTCTGCTGGACAGTTTGGCTTTGTTATACAAGCTTTCGTAGGTCTCTGAACAGTCACACAGAGACTGTGCTTAATTTTAGAAATCTTGAGCATGGAAAGTCAGTAGCTGTAAAAGGATCTAAGAATTAGGTGGCACAGTACTGAGTACTGCAGCATATAAATGCTCCTGTGCACCTATTTTTCAGATTCTGCTTTTGAGTATTGTAGAATAACTGCCTCCATTTAACTGTAATGTAAATATTATGCTTTCTAGCAGTTAACCATCTTACTAAGCCATCTTGATGTGTTTTCAAGTATGAATTTACAAATGGCATAAAACAAATGTATTTTAACACTGCAGTTTATATGCCTGCTCCCTGCGTATTTTCAACCTGCAGTTGATTAGTTAGTTTGGGGTTTTTTATACAGAAATGCAGGGGGAGGTCAATTAGAAGCCAGCATTTGTTAATGGATGCTTAGAACAGGCATAGTCAGACACTTTAAATTATTCTAACTAAGCAGTAATTCTAATTTATTTCCAAAGATAGAAGTATAACAACCCAATTACCTAGTTTCCTCACAAGCAGTAATGAGTACAGTTAGCATAAAATCAGTCTATAAATTTAATAGGCAATTTCTAGTTGTGTGGACATTGAAAATACGAGCAAAAATGTGGCAAATTATTCTAGAGTCTATACTTGCTCCCATTGGATGCTTCCTTAACAAAATGCATTACTGGAAAATACCAATAAAATCTGTTCAGTACTGGGATTTTTTTGAGTAGTGGCTCAAACAAATGGCACTAGAGTTGAAAGTTCCTTCAAAAAGACAAGTTTCTTTTTCATCTGGGTTAGCAGTAGGATTTTTCCCTTTTGAGCATGCTATAGTGACTGTAGATTGAAACTTGTAGTTTTGGCTAGTATGAGGCCAGTTCTGTATGTGCAGTCTCATAAGAATAGTCAGATCAGTTCTAAATATAGAATATACACATAAATGATAAAGATTAAAAAATACATTGATACTCTACTGAAAGGGGAAGGGGGTGGTGGAGTTCCACAGCTGATACTGGGATTCCCACACCCCAATTGAGGGAGCTGCTACTGCACACACAGGTGCCAGCAGTTGTGCAGCTCATTGGATGTAACCAGGTGGGGGGCACTTCAGAACTTCTAGCTAATAGAATCCAAAGGACATGTTCTCCTCCCTTCTAGAGCTGATTCATTTATGATGGTAAGTTCTTGTGACCATGTTTCCATGTAATACAGTGAAGAATGAGAAAGACATAGCTAAGTTGTAGTGAAAATGCAAAATGTCAGAGTGCAGAGACTGAAGAGGTGGAAATTACAGTCCATAAGAACACATACTTAGTAAAATATTCTTCTTTGCCTGTTCCCTGGAGAAGGAATAAACATACCAAAAAAACAAGCCTTGAAGAACAGAACCAAGTTTTTCAAAGTAGGTTTTCATGATGAATGTCTGATTTCACCTCTCCTATGTGAGCAGGCATTGCTGGAAACCTTTCCCTATTGCAGATTGTGAAAATGCTTTAATTACTTCAACAGTGCATCTATTTTCAAGGTAGTTTTATTACATCATTCTGTCAAGCACCATGAATAAAATTATAATTGTGACCATGAAAGCAGCAGCAAGTTATTTCGTGTGCATTAGAACACCAACTTGGTGGCACTGACTTACCTAGGGATTTATGCCCTAGCAGATTTCCCTAACAGATAACTTCACACATCACACTTTCCCCCCTTCCTCTTTTGCCTTGTAATAGCAACTATGACATTGGAATAGTGTGGCTGATCCAGGGCTTCTCTTGAGAGCTGGTGGGCCACTATGTTTTACTCTCTGGCATGAGAAGTGTACTCAAGGTCACTGAAAAGGTAGGTCAAAGTTTTTAAATAAATCTCTTCAGAGAGTGTATTCATATCTTATCCAGTAAATCAGTGCATCTCTCTTCACTAGTAAAAGATCTTTATAAAGTGGATACTACAATATGTATTCCCCCTTTGGAATGCTTTGCGACTGACAAAGTAGACATAAGCACAAGGAAAGCTCTGTTCCACTAAAAGTTGCAAGTGTAAAAAATAGACAAACAGGTGAGTTTGGAAGCTGGCTTCAAGGGCAGGTAATTTTATAATATTTTATAAGAATATAAAATTTTATAAGAATATGTGTATTGAAGTCCAATACTTGATTTCAGTGATATTTTTTTTTTTTTTTTTTTTTTTTTTTTAGCAGAAGTTTTGACCGTGTATTGGAAGTAGAATACTTGTGGTCTGTAATTAATGTAATTATTGAAATACACATCATAGGTCTGTGCTGTATCAGTGCAGTCTTTCACTTGCCTTCTCTTACATTTCAGAGATACTGCAGCTAAGAGGGAGCAAAAGTTACTAAATCCCATACACAAGTAACTTTTAGTTAAAATGAGGATATTAAGGAGATACTGCTTAGGAAAGACACTGCAGTGTTGCAGTCATGAAAACAATAAAATCATCTGCATTCATATAACCTAAGACAGAGTTGCTCAGTAGGGTCATTTTCACAGTTTTGGGCTTGCATACAAGATACAGCTTAAGATTTGCAACATAGACCTTGGCACACGGCTGCACATGCATGCAATCCTCTGCATGCAACAGCATTCAGAGCAGGGACCTAAAGGGATTCCCATCAGCTGCTTGCTTGAAGTTCTACATAAATCCAATTTCAAGTGGTTGCATAGTAATCATATTTTCAGCAGTGTTCTTATGGAGCATACCTCATTTAAAAAAAAAAAAAAATTAATTAAAACTCCAATACAGTGCCATTAACCAGCAATAGTTTTACTCTGTGGTACACCTGAGAAGAAAAATCACTTAACTATAATGGAAACATTAAAATCAGTGTTCGATGGGCAATTTACAGTTTGTATTTTAATAAACCATGCATCTTTTATAATGTATTTTACAGAAGTATAGAATGTGATTACTCTCTTTTTAGTGTCTATACTTGCAGTTATTGTCACTTGTATTAAGTTGTTTTGCATCTTATCTAGCTCTGGAATACAGTTAACTGTATGTTGCTGGCTATTTAATTTTTTTCTTTCAAAAGGCAGAAAGACATAATTATTTATAAAATTAAGTGTGAAAATACTTTTTCTAGTAAATTTTACTCAACAGTGAAGTGTAAGTTAACCACAGGAGAATGAAGTTTGGAAGAGAAATCTGACTTGACAAGTTACAGCTGTAGTGGATGAACATGTGACAATCATGAAGCTTTGCCTCTTTCACCAACAACTAGAATAGCAAGAGAAGGAAACTAAAGAAAGATGACTTACCAATTGTATATTGAAGTTCACAGACAAATCTAATGACAAAGACTTAAAGGTATTGGTAACTCAAGATTATTTAAAAAAAAAATAAATGACCTTATTTAAGAATTTATAATGCTGTACATGTGTTTCCATTTCATCTTCATGCACTGCCTATCCCTTTTACATACTGTAGACAACTCTCTTAGTTTTTTATTTTCAAGCTGTGTTGCTTAGAGGAACTCAATCATAATTCACAGTGGTGTGGTTTTTTCCATTTACTAAATGAAGAGTGCACATCATTTCTGGATTGAATGATAAGTTTGGTTGCTACAATTGCTTTGGCTCAAGACCCTGACAATCATTCCATCTCCACAGGCATTTATGTGAGGAAAGCTCATTTATTTGAGCACTGGAGGAAAATAAATGCAGGATCTACCCCAGTATGACTAAAGAAATTCACTGAAAAATGTAAGTCCGTAGGTGGTTTTCTGCAACACCAAAACCTAACAACAAACCAGAAATTCCATAACTGGTAACACAGCTATGATATGTTGTGGTCTCTTAATTCAAAAATTAATGGATAATGACAAGAAAAAAGGATAATACTGAGTATGTGTGGCTAAGCAACTGGAATGTGATTAAACATTGAAATAAGCCCAGTAGCTGGCTTGAGCTCAGGTTTTTTATTACTTCTGCAGAAATTAGTTGCCCAGTTGCATGTGAGATCTCACAGTAGGTCATAGAAGTCTGGCTGGAACTTTCACCTCCAAATTACTGTGTTGTTGCAATCTGAGTTTTCCTTTGATGAATGAAATTTTTATGGTTTTGTTTTTTGTTTTTTTCTTTAAAAGCTGGTGATTATTACCATATGCTGCTCTGAAAGGGATTATAGAGTACATCTACAAACAGTTTATGGCCTGTATATAAACAATGTCATTGTTCTGAGCAGTCCCAGATAGTTAAAAGGCTGAGAGTTCCAGTTAAGGGCAGGAGGCTCCTGGCGAGGGTTCCTCTCTATAGGACCAGCAGGAGGCACAAAGAATTGAAGAGTGAATGTTTCCTTTCTGTTTGCCCCTTGTTGCTCAGACCATGAAATGCAAAGTGGCTTGAAAGCTTCTGCTATAATTTTTTTCTAAATGAAATGGAAATTTCTGTCCAGAGCAGCATATTTGTTCTAGTTGTGTATTCAGTTTGAAAGTAGGGGGACTTCTGAGGGTAAAGCCTTTGTTTTGAGACGTGACCAAAAGTACCATTTTTGCTTCCTTTTCCTGTTACAAAATAAAAATTATTATTAAACTGTTCATGTGTGTAGCTATGTCAGGGAAACTATAGCTTTCATGGGTTGCACATGTGTAACTACTTAAAACTTGGGGGGGGGAGGGGGAAGAGTGAAGGGAATCTCACTCCATTTATCATAATTACATTAGCTCTGAAAGGCTAAGAAGTCAGAAAATTCTCTTTCATCACTGGATGGTAGGTAGAGCAAGAATGCTATAAATACATCCACAGCAAAACTCTGAATTCAAATTTTGAGTTTAGAGTTTTGTTTATAGTGCCCTTGCAAATAGATCTCAGAAGTGGACTGACAGAAAAGTTTGAGGGGACAGATGGTTGAGACACAGTAGAGATGTCTTTTTTCCCTATATTTCCCAGAGCAACTCAGATATATTAGATTTTATGTAGTAGATGTTACCCAGGTTACTCTGAAACTATCCAGTCCCCTTTTGTCTCATTTACTTATTACTGATTCTACAGAAGTCACCTCATTTTTGGGGGAAATGCTAAGTGAGAATTGGGCAGGGGAGATGGTAGTCCATGGAGCATCCGAGAACCAAAGAGCCAAAAGACTGCAACTGATCTTCCTGGTGACATGTATTTCAGAGTATACTTGTCTCTTGTAGCCACTTTGACCTCCTCTTTTAATTTGACCTTGTAGGGGAGAGATTGCTTCACCCAGGCTTTTAAATCATAATAATAAATTAGATGTAAAAAGTTTAAAATATTGATTACTGCTTTTGTCCATGTTAATTTTATATATGTTCAGCTTCACCATGTTATTCATGGAAGGACCTTAATCTTCATTGACTATTGATACTGTAATTGCTGACAGTACTGATCGCTGCTGTCATTAGCTGTGATATAATCTGTTCTGCAAACGTAGAAGTGATTATTGCTAATTTGTGTTTCCAAAGGAAAAAAGTTTTAATTTTTTTTTTTTTGCAGAACTTACCAAAGTTTTCTTCCTTTTATCTGGTTTTACAATGAAGTTATATTAAGGATTACACTTTCTATGATAAGAATTTATGATTTGTAATCAGTAGGGGAGAGATAAAGAAATAAAAAATGTCTTACCCTAAATCTGTAGAGGTTATTCCAAACAGAAAGAATAATAGTGGATAAAGGTGCTAAAGTACTGACAGAGAGAGAGCACTATGAAAAGAACTCAGAAATGGGGCATTTAGGGTGGAGTACTCAGACAGCACTATAGGCTAAGCTAAACCCTAGGTATCAGTGTAGGTAAAAGTCAGTTCTGAAGCTGAAAATGAAACGCCTGAATGTCATGTGAAAGATAAAGGAATGAAAAAACCAGGTGCCAAGGGCAAGGGGTGGTTAGGAGCTGTATTCCCAATAAACCAAAGAATGCAGGGTGAGAAGTGGGAAGAGGTGTAATGTCAAAAGTACCTAGTGTAGTTTCAGGATCAGAAGGAAAGGAAACAGATTTAGAGAACGATGTGAAAGGAAAGCAAATAGGATTTAGCAATCACTTAGCTGAAGGAGAAAGAGGTTTGAGTCTTCTGATGATGGAAAAAAAGAAAAATTTTGACAGAAAGAAATCTAACAAACTTTAAACATTTTTTTTGTTAGGTCGCTGGAGGTGACAAGGCACACCTTCAATTCTACTGCTAAAAATAGGAGCTGGGAGTACAGCCAGCAGAGCTTTAGATCACTGAAAGGCAAAGATGACTTTGGGAAATAACTGGGTACAGATGATGATGTGGAGGTGAAAGAGATAAAGTGCTCCAAAAGAGCTCTCCTCGGGGCTGCTGGAAAAGAAAGTCTGTCTTTTATCAGTTTATTCAGTGAGACTGAATAAAGTTGGAGTAGGAGGACCAATTACTTCTCATTTCTTCTTTGATGTTACATAGATGGGTAGATGCAAGCATCAAAATGATAGAAAAATATGCAGATAAGATTTGGACTTTAACAGTGTCTTTCGGGTTGCTTGGATAAATCAGATTTCAGTGAGGGAACTGGAAAAGCATGCAGTATCTGCAAAAGGTTTAGAACTGGTGGAGCAGCAGAATTTGCTGTACAAAACACTGAAAAATCTTTGGAGAGAGGCTCACTGGAACAGGTTTGGTAGCTGAAAATGAGGAAAAAGTCAATGTGGAGCGTGGTGTAGGCTGACTCTTCTGTATATGAAATTCTAGGTAAGTTCAATATTTCTTAGCACTGCAAATAAGGTTGAGTTTTTATGCCCAAGAGGTGAAGGGGAAATTAATTTCCTCTCACAGAGAGCATGAATAGTGACTTCTGTGGCTGCTTCTACTTGCTGGAGAGAGAAAGTCTGCAGCCAGCATAGACAAGAAGTCAACCACAGTGCCATGGCAACTGCTAGGAGACCTAGTAAGGCTGTCTCTGCTTGCCTTATATTATGCTTTTTATTCCCATAAGAATGAGGAAAGATGCCATAAAATTGTTAGACAAAGGTAAGAACACACACAGTAATGAAATCACGTAAGAAGGCATCAACAGCAAAACTGATAGTTTTTAAAGGGCAGGTGAGAAGATGTGTTTCTGTTTTCAGATTTCACTGCCTTGAAGGAAAAGTTAAGTCCAACAGCATCTATTGGTATTATGGATTGATTTAAGGTTACATGTGAGGAAGTGCTTATCAATACTTCTTTGCTTCATGCTGGCAGCTTCATACGATACAGTCCATTAATTTTTGAAAGTTCTGGTGGAGTCCTGCTTTCTTGAAAATATCTTGGAGGTTTTTATGTTGATTAGTAAAGCTTTTTGTGCTTAGGTCTTCTCTACTTCAGGGGCTTGATATCTGTCTTTGTGCTATCACCCTACAGGGGCATCATTCATATTACCAAAGAAGCCTTAATAACTTCAGTAAAGGACACAAAAGACACTTAATCCTGATCTGAGAGCTCAAGTGCCAGAGAACTCACTACATACCTTATTTGCAATTATTTTTACTTTTTAAAACGGTGAGCTTTAAATTGCAAGCTTCCAGCTGTTGAATTTAACTATGGATTGCTATGTTAGTGTGTAGCCCTTCAGAGCCAAAACTTATCCCAGAGTGCATGATTATCAAATTATATTTTAAAACACTTGGATGAAAAATCAAGTAAAAGGTTTTAAAACTGGTTATTCTTGAAATACTTTTTATCTGAACTGTGTATTTAACTGGGAACATCTTTTTTACCTGTGTCCCTCAGTTTTCGTGTTTAATTCCCTTCCATTTTTTGAGGGAACAAGATGACTTTTTTTTTCTGGGAGAGATTAATTTAGCTAAAGACACTTTTTTTCACAGCTTTACTAATGGCAGATAGACATATCTGTGGAGGATAATTTTTGATGCAAAGAATATTTGTGTATGATTACTATGTAAATGAGCAGTATGGCTGTGCAGCCTGAGGATGTGAAAACCTACTGTCTGTCCATTGTTTCTAATATACTTAAGGCATTATAGTACAACTTATTAGGTGAACTAATGCAAGACTAACTCCTTTGATTGTAGAATAACTGCAGTTTGCAATACAAAACCAAACGTGGATTGATTTCACCAGTCTGGGAAAGATTATAGGCAGTACAGAGGTTCTTCAAGCAGCTTTCCAGTTCAAAAGCACTTCTTTAAAGCTGGTCAGAAAACCAGCAGTAGAACTAACTGAGATTTTACACTTCTGCAGCAGATCTGGTCAATCACCCTAGACCTTAGTGTTTTAATGCATGTAATGTCTTCTCTGGCTTAATGAGATCTTGAACAATTGGCTCTGAAGATTTGTTAGTAACCTGGTGAATAGTGCATCTTATTTCACACACATGATGAGAATGCACTTCTTCTCTTTATTCTTAAACTTCTCTAGATAGAAGTTATTTCCCTGAATTTAAGTAGTGGCCAAAATACATTATATATATATGTGTATATATAATAGGCCTTTCTGCTAGATTTAACTCTGTCTCATTAAGTGGATTACATGGCTTTCTCTTGTAATTAAATGCATATCAAATATTATGCTGCAATATTGAATGAAAAACATAAGAACTGCCACCTTTACAGCTCCAATACTGAATGTCTTAAGGACAGAACTGCTACTCTGACACTGATGTTTTTTCCAGAGACATTTGGTCAGTATAAAAAGTATATCTACTCTTTTAAAATGTCATAGCAAAGTCAAAAATATCACAGATGAAAAGTGCTCTGTTCTTTTCCAGTTGAATTCCATTTAAAGAGAATTCTTTTTTGGCCTATTTTATCCTTTCAGTCTCTGGGAAATAATTTCTTCCTTCAAAGATTTCTGTTGGAGATGGGAAAATCTGGGCACTTGCAAACTTATATATTAATAGAGCTCAGAGAAAAAGAGAGAAAAAGCTTGTGTATTAATTCAGTAAGTATTTGTTTTATTTGGTAACAAAATAACATTTCTATTTCCACTAGCTACTTAGGAACAAAAAATATATGATAATTACATACAAAAATTCTTTTATGTTTTAAAATGTTTAAAAATGTTTTAAAATATGATCAAGACAAGCACTATGGACCCAAACCATTCTTCATAGGAACTTGCAATGTCTCAGATCTACATTGAACCCATTTAACATCAGTCACATAACTAAATCTATTCTCTTAAGATTCTCTTTATAAATAAGAGATGGATTAGTTGTTCTACAGATTTGATCCCCACCAAAGACTTTCAACATCCTTGAAAGCACCTCTCTTTCTTTACTGACCGTGAGGCAGTGCAAGGCTGGTGCCCCTGTTAATTCCTGAAGCTGGGGGATATAAGCTTAAGTGGTCACCACTGAGTTCAATTTAACCAAGATGCTGTCCTGTACCTTTGGAATTAGGTAATAAGCAAATATTCTCAGAGTTTGCTTCAGATATGAGCTAAGTATAAACTAAGCATATTATTCGTTATCTCAATCTGTATCCTGGAGATATTATTCTGTATTAATAGAGATAATAGAGATATTATTCTATTATTACTATATCCCAGAGTTTGTTATTCTTTCAGTAATAATGTCACTAATTCTAATTTTTATCTGTTTTCAAGCTGAGTCACTAATCACATGATTTTTAAGAGCTAAATTATGTTTCCCTGCTCTAAGGGTAAGTTGTGGTGAGATGAAAGCTAGTTTGCTACTGCACTTGTATGAAAGCTATTCCCATTATGCATATGTGCTGGCACTATTCTGCTAAACTCTACCCTTTACTCTTTTGTACCCATTTCCATTCTATATGGTTGTGATGTAGTGGCAATCAGCCCCTTGTGTCACCAGTGCTTGACTCTGGTTTTTAAAATTTTTTTCAAATTGCTACAGCAATTTTTCAAAAAGAACAAAGACCAGGCATCATACTACTCTTATTTTCTTGCATTAGACCTCAGCATCATGAAGTCCTTAATTGTTGCAATTTATCAAATTAGCCTTAAAATACTAGGTCTCTTTTCCCAAATGCCACATCATTAGCATGCACTATTTTGTCTGTCTTTGTGAAATTGCAGAATGTTTCCTTTAAATAAAACAGTCTTCCCACCCACTCCCCAAAAGCTGAAAAAAGCTTTGCATATTGTACATTTTTCTTTGTTTTATGTGGATTGAAAAGTATTAAAATGCACAAAAATCGGTTGCCTTGAGTAGGCTCTTAATCTGTAATTTCTTCCAAAAATTATTTCATGTGCAGTCCCACTCAACAGAGATTAATACAGACAATGTAGCTGTAGTTTAGTGTGGGAGGTGGAAAGTGGCTGTATTTGAGGTCATGTGAGAACAGTTATATACTTCATCTTAAAAAACTTCTCTGTAAAGAACAAGGTCAGTTTAACTCTAGTAGAACTGTACAAAGCAGCAATCTGAAATGCTTGGTGCAGTGAATTGTTATATGTGGGAGATGCATTACTTTTTGTGAAAATGTGCATTAGTGTTCAGAAGTATTATCACTTAAAATACATTCCCTGCCCTTCCCAGCTGATGACAGTATCTCTGAAAGTGCTTAGCAAAGTATAAAATGAAATCAATACATTTATTTATTTATGGATGATTTATATTTGTCTTTTTGAGAGGGCAAGCCATAGGCATAAGAAAGTACTTTGTTGTTTTGCAAAACCTTGCAGACTATGCTGACCTAGTAAGCCAGAAGTTGTTCCATCTTCTCTCCTGACAGTAGGAACAGGAAGAGAGCAGACTTTCTGATTTAATTGCTTTCCCTACAGTGCTGAAGTGAGAAGAAACTTTCTCCTAGTTTTGTTCTGTCTGGCAGTCTCAGTCCCCCTGTAGCTGGAGATCTAGAACCTTACTTGGATGCCAGATTTTTAGGTTACTATCTTTTTGTCCTATTTCTAGTGTTTATAACAGTTGCAATATTAGGAATTCTTGGGTTAGGGTTAGAGTCTTGTTATTCTGGGCTCAGTAGGAGAAGTAGGAGAACTGGCTTTTACCCCAAGAAGTCTTAAAATACAATCTGCTTTTCTGTGAATTTTTCAGCTCTGCAGGCTATGTCTGTGCCAGCAAGCGGTGTGGAGCAGGGGACAGAAACAGAGGCGTGGAGTTGCAGGCTCAGTGTCCTCAGTGTGGGGGTTTTGGGAGAGGGAGGGGACCTACATCAGAGTAGTTGAGATCTCATTCTGTGAATTAAATGCCCATTAATCGTTTGAAGTGCTCTTCCAATTTCGTTTCGTATGAAACTAGGCTAGCTAGTGCACACCAAAAATAGTCCACAATGTGAACCAAAGCAGGGACAGACAAGCAGGAGATTGACTTTGAACTTGCTGTCTTCAAAACTGGCACACTCCTGACTTTTTGTGTAAAAGGTGCTGTTAAAGTAGTGCAAACAAATTATTGATGTCCAGGAAATCAAGATCCTGAGTGCCTAAACAATCCATGTATCTGAATAGAATTCGTTTTCCAATGAATCCCTGGTTTCTCTTTCTTTCTGTGCCCAAAACACAAACCTCAATAACTTATAACAATCAAAGGTTCTTTTTGTATGACAGGGACTGTCTTGAGCAAAACTCGGGAAACAGCATTAGAGCAGAGGGCTAAAACTCATCCACGTAAACTCTCAATCCAGTGTATCTTTTTGTGCTGCTTCCTCTTTGCCCTATGCCCTCAAGCAATTTTAACAAAACCCAAACTCTCTGTTATCCAGCACATAGCTTTGAGATTAAAGGGTCGATTTCAACTGCTATGTTGTCAATCTTTTTTAACCTAACAACAGTCATTAGTAAACTGTAAGACCTAAGGTTGAGATGAAATAGTGTGTAGCAAAGATATCAAAACAGCCATCTGTTAAACATAACTAAACACTGCATAAAATTGTTAGGTAGCTAGAATAAACATGAATGAAGAAATATTTCCAACTCTCTTTATTTCTCCTTTTGCAACTTACTGGCCAGTTCAGAAAAAACAAGAACAGTGTCTGTGTAAGATCACTTCTCACTAATGGCAGAATTCCTAAGCAAGTCAGCACAAGTGGTTTGTTTTGGAGGGATGGGGGAAGATAGGTAAATAGCTTTTTTTGTTAGGAAATAATGTTGGTGTGCAAAATAAGATACTTTCATTTTTCCATCACTCCCATAAACTTGACATTCTAATGATGTTGCATTAAGGATAAAATTGTCTTCCGGGAAAATAGGTAAGAAAACTCTTATTGATTATATTAACTTCAAATGGTAAAATATTGTTTCAGCCATTACAGATTCCTATGAAGCTTGTACTTTAGAAATGAAGTTAAAAGTAAAAATATATAACTCAAGGTACATGGCTACATTTTTGAAATATTGTACAATCTTGTGATTAGGGAAACTTCTGGTTAGTACTTGAGTATCAGGGTCAACATTGCTCCTGTCTTGACCCACCTGTCACTTGCAGAATGGAGCTCATCACCAGTTCCCTCAGGAAGCTTACTCAGCTCTGCTAAAGCAATTGCAGCAGGATGGTTTAAAATTGTATGGTAAAGCTTATCTTTGCAGTTAATGTAGGGTATAGTAAAGACAAAAGTATCTGGTGAACTTGTAACTCAAATGTCTGAGATTTTGCTTATTATGACAGTGAAGCAGTACAGGTCTCAGGAGCTCTGGATCTGCTGGCTGAGCTGGATTTCTATGAAACTTTAAACCTATTTCTCTCAGGCTTTGCAAGACTAAATATGGTGTAAGTGTAATCACATGAGAAGCCATTAAAGCTGTAAAACGCTTCAGTCAGATTCATTTCTTGGCTTAAAGCACTAGTGCACAGCTGAAATTTGATATGCAAGTCTACAGTGGCACAAAATGCATCGAACTATATCGGGTGGAAGCTCCGTGAATTTTTTTCTTAAAATATGTCAGCTACTCAAACTAGAAGCATTTTTTGGGAAGAACTATACTCATTTGATTTAGTAAAGATTTCACAGGCACACTTTGGAAATTCAGATGGAGAATTGGAAAAGAATTAATAGTGTGATGGAGAAATCCAAGTCCTCCTTTGTGTAAGTCATCTTTTTCTATAACAACCAAAGCAACCACCCCCCAACCCGCATCCCCTGCCAAAAAAAAAAAAAAAAATCAACAAAAAACCAACACCAAAACAAGCAAGAAAAAAAACAAAACCAAGAAGCCCACAGAACCTGCAAGTTTTGGATCTAATCTAGCAAAAAAATGATTTTGAGATCTCAAACAGTGGCATTATTTCCTGTGTAGGTTACTGATGACCAGACATAGTGTGATAAGCTGATGGCAATGGCTCAGAAATTGACATAATCATATAATTAGGCTCAAAACCCACAGATCAAGCCTGAAATGGAAACTGATAGGGAATCTGGGATATGTAACTTGTTCCATGTATTCCAAATTTTTGGTTCTTATGACCTGGAATTAAAAAAGTTGATTATAAGATGAGAAGGAGAAAAATCTACAACAGCTTCTGCAGATATTGTAGTAAGGAATGTAGTACTGTAAATTGTGTAAAATATTTTTGGACTTTTTTTGTTTTGATTTAACTGATTTTCATTTTAGGCATATTATGTGTTTTGTAGGATGGAAACAGTTCTTCAGAACCTTTAAAATGGATGAAGGGGAAGGATGAGCACACAGGTTATGTACTATCTGCAGCTCACCATCCTGCACAAGAGGGATCATTCAGAGGGGAAAAAAAGAACAAACACCTCTGCAGTTTAAAAGAAGATGCTGGGATGTTAAATGAGGAAGATATGGAACTTCTTTTCCACAGCTTGAACTGGGAAAGATAAGTGAAATATAAAGGAGAAACATGCTGAAGTAATTGACTTTTGATCAACACCATGGAAACCTCATAGTTGAGAGTGACAATATCTAAATACAACTTCAGCATGGCTCCCTGTTTCTTGCAAAGCAATAATAAAATGCTATCCTAACAATCATCTCAAATTGGTACGTAGTACAGAACTCCTTGTTGGGCATGGTATTTTATTTGGTTTTGATCTTGTGTGCTATAAAGCTACAGGAGCTTCACTTCTCAAAGGAACTACAGGAAAAGAAACTTATTCTTAAGGTTCTCTGCAGGAGACTTGAGCTGGGGTACCAGGGAGAAGTTGAAAAGAAGTCTTACTTTGTGAGATACTACAGGAGTGTGGAGCAGCTGAGGAACAGAGAATTACTATTATACAAGCCTTCGAGTTCCTGGCTGAACAAGACAGATTTCTTGTAGAAAATGAAGCTAAAAATGAATACAATTCACTGATATATGTGACAAAGAAGTGTCAGAGAAAAGTGGGAAAAGGGATACAGTGTCAGAACTCTGGCAGGATCAACCCAGGAGAGGCAGCTGCCCCAGGTGTCTGTCTGTGGGATGCATCAAATTAAATGTAGGTGAGTGAAATTGTTTTACTTAGAAAAAAAAAAAAGGCACACAGCAGGGGGCATGAGCAGATCTGACTTATTAGGGACAGGGGAAGGAAGCAAATGGTGCTGGGACAACAGGTGCCTTTTCATCTTTCTGCCTGGTAGCATTCAAGGCAGTTTGCATTGGCTCTTCTGCAGTGAGATAAAGTCACTGGGTACCTAACTGCCAGGTGTTGTATGCCACAATGCAAACTTCATGGAAAAAAGCAGAGATCCTGCCAGAGAGAGAGAGAGAGCGAGCGAGCAACCCCTAACTTTAGAAAATAAGTTCTTGCTCAATCCAGGAGTGGGCAAAGTTGATAGAAATCTTGGTTTAATTAGCATGTACATGAGTAATTTACAATAACTTATCTGCTTTTTCCATAGTGTGTTATTCCTAAATAGATATTTTGCTCTGGAAAAGTGATGTAATGATCATCTGCTTTTGCGTTAACCTCTGAGTTCTGCAGGTACTGAACTGTGCTCAGAACAGTGGGACAAGGATCACAAGGAGTCTTCAGGTCAATACCCTGCTGAGGAAGAGAAGGAACAGATTCTGATCAGAGAAAGATAGCTGCTTCCAATTAAACAGTTGCCCTTGGGGGCAGACCACACAGGGATCACAAGTTCAATCAGCTTCAGTGATGTGGTAATCACTAGATGGGTCATTTACCTAAGTAGTCTAGAGGTAGCAATAAGTATTCATTACTGCAGAGCTCTCAAAATGATGGTCCTCTTTTCTCCTTCTTTTCATGAGCTTCTGTCCCTTAGCATACAGAGAGCAAAACTAGAAAGCCGTATTAAATACCTCTTAAATAAGGTGGAACAATGAGCTTGGTTACAAGTAGTGTTTATTAATGGTACTGAAGAAGAAAAAAAAATCCACAGAGGACAGTTCTACAGCTATTAGCACAAATTATTCCCATTCACAGGTTTGGAAAGTTCTTAGTCCAAATGAACCTAACTCCCTACACCTGACTGAATAATGTCACAAGAGGTTGACAGCCTTGCCTTCTGAGCAGAGGTGTAAAAGAAGATGGGCATTCAGGTCAGCATCATCCAGTAAAGGGTAGAAAGCCAAAGAAATCTGGAAGTTCAAACTCCCTGAGAAAGAACCTGTCACAACAGTGAAAAGTTATTCAAAGTTGCCTTGTTGAAGACGGTAGGCTAAAGAAGCCAAATAGTTGATATCCATTAAAGAGAGAGCTGTTCCTGTGTTGATAAGACTAATCTGTTCTCTCAGGCATTCAGCTGGGATGCAGAAGACTTTCATTTGGTTCCAGCTTTTATAAAAACAGCCCACACTCCCTAGACAATTAGTTATCCAACCTCTTCTGTGGTTCTTGAGTGAGTAATTAGTGTAATAATTCCTTTGCTCATGTCGTGTGCTGGTAAGCAACAGAAAAGATTACTGCTAAGGTGCTCTAACTGCATGGTCCATCTGCTGAAACATAGTTTAGAGAAACAAGAATGGATGTTTTCTTTCTGTAAGCTATGTTTATGAAATATGTTTTCACTGGAAGCCATTAATCAAAACATAGTTTGATGCATGGTTATTTGCTCGATCTAATGGTTACTGAAGTCAGCAGAAATCTATCACTGGATGTATAATGTCTTCCCCCCTCATCTGGCTGTGATGCTTTATGGTCAGTTGATCAGCTGAAGTAAAAGCCCCTGGGATGAGCCAACAAGGATCCAGAAAAATTAATCTGCAGAGTTAGTTTGTATTTAAAAGTAATCATAACCCTACAGTTAAAAGACAATGTTAGTGTAAGTACTGCTGCAGCCAGGATGTTTCAAAGGTAGAAAGGAATTAAGTTTTATTTAGCTTGTGTTCTAAATTGACTTTAAATGCGTTGATTGTTACTTTTATTGCACTTATCCCCATAGTCTGAACTGCAGAATAGAGTGCCCAAGAAGCTGAGCACTCACTCAGTAAATCTTTGTGTTTCATGAGGTAAGGCAATTGAACTTTGAAGTTTTAAGTGCCATTGTTTGGTCTTCTGGAATTGTTTGACTAAGACATAGTCTTCACTATATAACATGGTCTTGAATTTGCCTTATTTTCCTATAAAAGCCAGTAATAACCTAGAATACATTCTGTACTTCTGAACAGAAGTAGGATGTGGTTCAAGAAAGGGTTTTGTCCAGCTGCCTACCCAGTTCCATTCCAGCACAAGTAATGTTTGTCTTAGCAGCTTTCTTGTTGAGGAGAGCTCAACACCTTAACATCCAAGTGGTGAGTCCCAGTCTGCAGACACCATACATAGTTAGTGTGCAAGGATGTGGGCAGCACTGAGGGAAGCCAGGGAGATAGCTCCTGAAATTGCAGGATTTTGTTTTGACGGGAATGAGGAAGATTTTGCTTTTTTGCCTCTCCTGGGAAAAAAAAAAAATTAAAAAATAATATAGTCTCCTTTTTCTCCCACTCCTGATGTCTTTTGTTATAAATAAGAGCTACATGATGAACTCTAGTCATAATTTCTGTATGTTCAACCCTTTTTTTCACATTAAGTGCTTATTTAGTAAGTACCTGGAACACAATTTGTAATTGCTGGGACAGATTCAATATATAGACAGTGTTTTAAGGGAATTTATTATCATCTACTTGGTTTATCTCCCTGCTAATAGTCTCCGGAGTGATTTTTATGCCTTTAAGACAAACGAACTGATGAACCTGGATTGAAAAATTGGCTTTAGTCCTAAAGACCAAAATTCCTGGAAGGCCTTCAAATTTTACTATAGGGTTTTTTGGAATGAAGTAAGGAGCAGCACACAGAGCTCTTCAGGTAAGACACTTTCCTTAGTACATGTATTATCTGTAAATGTGTCTTGAAAATCCTGCCCTCACTTGAGATTTATTCTACTATCCATTATGCGTTGTCTTTAGAACTCTCTTTTCTATACTGTATTACTGCAGTGATAAATGGTTCAACAAAACTAAAAGTGAATATGATAAATGGGAATGAGATAATTTACTTTTCCTATGGCTTGTCTGGTTTGTACAGATAAGGGCGTATATGAAATACAATGTTATCATTTAAATCTATGTTACTTTAGACATTACAATACTTACATTTCATTAGCAGTAACATTTCTGTTGTGTAGGTTTTGTACCATTTAAGTTGCTTAGCAACCTTAACTCTCAAGATAATGTCTTGCTGCCTGTGATTAAAGAAGATTTTTTCCTCTATTTTGTTTACTATATAGCTATCTTATTTTCTGGTTTGCAAACTCTCTTCCTTATTTTTCATACCAAATTTAGAAAGTTATTTATACATTTCTTGAATCATTTTATATTTAAAATTCACCACATAATTACCTACTCAAGTGAATGCAAATAGCACAATAGTATTATGAAAAACCCCACAATGTACAATAATGCAAAGAATATAAAATGGAGAAGCAGTCTTAAGAACTACTACTGATACTGCTGAATAAGTCCTTAAAGCCTTTTCAGCAGAAGTGCATTGTTAATAACCATGGATAATGCTTTAGTTCTCCGATTTAATTCTCATTTTACAAAAATAAATAGAAGGCTATGGAACTTGCCCATATGTGATGCTATACTTTGGAAACAGTCCAAAAAAAGTTAGATACTATACTTGAAGTGGCAGCAAATGCCTCTTGGTACTGTTAGTAGAGGGATCAATTAGTTTAATAGTATTTATGGAAGTCTGTTGGACCTCAACACTAACAGTATTCCGAGCTAGTCTTTGAAGGATAGTGCACATTAAAATGGATATTGGGTGGTATTAGCTATCTAATATATTTCAAACTATTCTGTTAATTCCCGCAGAGCTTGTCACCATAGTTACCATGACATAAATTAAACAAACAGGAAAAATTTAAAACTAATCCATGTGGATAAGACTTCAATAGGATCTGGAGTCTGATTTAAGTGTTTGGAGACACACTGAAAAGTAACAGCTCTTCAGCTAATAGTACAACCCATGCCTGCCGGGAGCAGGTGTTCTGTCCCTACATTTGGTGTGTCTGTCATAAATTACTTTCCAGATTGCACTATGTAGGATGTGGTGGATTTGCATGGAGGCCTAGAGAGGAAGTAGTGATGTAAACTGTTTGCTTCTAGTAGACTGGAATTAAATCAATAACACTTCATGGTGTAGAGATTTGTAACTGAAGTACTAATATCAGTTACAAGACTGGGACTCGTACTGAACTCTCTGGACACTTCTCCCAAGACACTCTACCCAGTAGTAACATTGAAGAATACCCTTTTTAAATCCAAATGAGGAAGCTTCCAGTCTGATATGACAGCAGCACAGATGCTTACTCAGTGCAAGACCCTCCATCTTAAACCCAGGAGGTTGACAACAAATTGCAGGGGATGTTGTGGTTGTAACCTGCAAGCTGCTGAATACCATGCAGCACCTCACTCTCCCTGCCTAAGTGGGGAAGTGGCTTGTCTCTCTGCCTCAGTATTGCTTTTATTCTAAATCTAATTAACTTCATACAAAGTACGTGAACAACTCCTGTAGAAGGGCATTTACCTATGGCTATGTAAGGCTCTAATATATCAAGTTTCTTAGGGTTTCTAACTGTTTACTTTTATTTCAACAATAATCATTACTTAGAAGTGCAGATGCACTGATCCAGCCAAGGTTTTGGAGTAAGTTTTTCTTACTGAACTTGACTGACTTTCACTGCAGTGTTGGACACGTGAGGATATTTGAGAAAGCAGGAGGGCAAGGTAGCTGTAATATGCAGTTATGTTAATGTATCTCAGTGAACAAATTATTACAGTAGCTTCTTTAGACCAATTATTTAAAATCTCAGCATATGTGTAGTGAATTCCTGCTGGATTAGTCTGGTCAATTTTTTTTAATAGTTTTTAAAGAATACTTTAAAAAATAGTGCTACATCAAGACAATTTGGAAAGTTGTCCATATAGGATGTAGTTCCTCTACATGAAGCACTTGTTTCAAATGTCTACCTTCCAGATGCATACGAAATTTACATCAAGTAAGCATGCTTACAAAAGTAAATCCCTGATACCTATCTGGAGACCCCCCTTTACTTGAAATGCAGCATCCAACCCTTTAGCTTGTGCTGGTCTAAATATGAGTCTGTACAAAACAGTACATTGAGAAACATCCAGGAAACTAGTAACAGATGTACAAGGTTGAGGATCTCATCCACTGATAATTATGAATGAAATTAATAGAATCTGAAGCACCTGATTTCTTTTTATAATGAGATGCCCAACAGTGGTCATGTTGGCTGGCTCTGGAGTTAAACTAAAGTTAAACTAAATTACAGTGAGTTGGAATGAAGCATGAATCTTGCATGAATCATCCGAAAACAGCAACTGAGAATAATGGAGTATTTGAAAAGGAATTGCTATAACCTATGTAATTAGTGCATATGTAGTCACAAAGGAGTTTTATACATCCCCAAAATGCTTATGATATCTGGTATGTAAGAAATTTGACAAATCAGACTGCATTATGAGAAGTTAAAATATTTTCTATTTTTTAGTTATAACATGTTTTTCCACAGTAAAACATTTCAGCCTTGGTAGGATTTAAAGACAAACCTTTAACTTCAACAGTTAAATGCAGTTTTCAATGGTAGCGTAATGACATCTGAAATAGAATAGTCAAATGACTCTTGCATTATACACTCACTCAAAATTCAGGTTTAAAACCTTTGTGAGGAATCATATTTAAGATTTAGTTAAACATTGCCAATTATCTCTGGAGCTGCAGAATAAAACAGAACTCTAGTGCTTGTCACAAAAAGTGACATGGAAATAGCCTGTTCCAATATGAATGAAGCTCTGAACAGAAGTAATCCTTTTGAAGCATAAAAAGGAAGTACATTAAAGGTTCAGTGGCTCTCATTAAAATTAGTTATTCCCAACACTGATCTGGAAATACGATCCTCTTAAAATGATCTCAAAGAGGATACTGTCATTTTGATAATTACTTGTTACCCTAATTTATGCTAAGATATATGTAAAAGTAAACTACATCTTACTGCTATTCAAATACTTAGAAGCTTTCCATCTGAGCAGTGCTAATTAAAGCTTTATGCACTTAAAAAGAAAATTTAAAATAGTACTTTTACCTTGGCTTTATGTGGAGGAATTTCTGAAGGAACGTGGACACCTGGTGATGATGGCCAATCCATGTTTTGAGAACTATGAAGCAGAGTGAAACCTTTATTTCTGAGAGCAGTAAACAACCTGTCCTTGAAGTGTCTCTGAAGCCTGATTAGAGCAAGTAGCTTGGCAGATGCAAGAGCAGCTTTAGCAAAAAATGGGATGCCTAGCCAAAATGTAGCTGACCACAAGAATTTGTTATCTAGAGGCATAGCCTCTGAATTCTATATAATGCTGTGTGACTATTAATAAAATCAAGAGCTGTGTTTCAATCACATTGGTTTTAGCCACGGCCTCCATTTTTGCCCTCTTCCTGACAGCTTTATAAAATCCTTTTTTTTCCACCAAGACTGGTACACCAGCAGAGCTGTGATGACATTATGTGCAGAAGGACATAACTGAAGAGTAAATCAAGACCTGCTACTTCCACTGGATACACATTTCCCATTACTTGTTTCATTGCCATTTGTTTGCCATTGTTAGGGTCTAATTCAGAACTGTGGGGTTCAAATTTAATAATTTAATTTGGATGTTTCCCCAGACCTTTAAAAATATTATAGAGAAAGCAGAGTGCAGAGAGTATACAGCACTGGTCTGAACACCAATAACAATTTATCCCCCTGTCTGTGAGCTTATGTATTGCTGTGCCTATCTTGGTTTTAGCTAATTTAATTCTAATAGAATGTCACTGTTTTTTAAAAGCTTCATTTCAACACATAGTCTTTGACATTTAATATCTTATTTTCATAGAGCTATTTAACTTCTAATAGCAATGCATTTAAGTGATACAAATTAGTAGCATTATTTACAATTTAGGCATTCACAATAATGTAATGGTGAAAGTAACATTATCTTATGGAATTATATTATAAAATGATACATATTATTATCACATTTACCATGCAGCTTATACCATGTTTGATATTTGACTGTGGTCATGCAGTTCAGACCACAGATCATTTGGTCTGAGACCACTATCCAGTGCTCACCAGCTCCTGTATGTGTAAAGAAAGCAGTGAGTTCTGCCAAGAAGCACTGAGTACCTTGGTCTTCTGTGTCCTTTGTCATCAGGTCCCCTGTCCCATTCAGCAGCTGGTCCATGTTTTCCCTAGGCTTCTTTTTGCTGCTGATCTGCTTGTAGAAGCCCATCTTTTTGCATGTCACATCCTTCAACAGATTCAGCTCCAGATGAGCCTCAATTTAAATGTAACATATAATTTTACATCAATTTAACTAATGCCAAAGCTGGTTGCAAATAAGTTAGGCTGTAGCAGAGGTTTCAAAACTGAGTTCTACAGATGCTACTTGTTACCTCAAGAACCAGGAGTTTAAGAAAAGTAAGAATACAATTCCCAAACCAACGCAGTTGTTGCTTTGGACCCCTGCTTCCTGAAATGAAGAAAATCTATTTTCAAATTATTTTTTGTCAGCAAAGCAAATCAGATTCTCCTGGGCCTGCTATGGTTGACAAAGAACTTTTAGAAATGGGATAAACCATATGAAAACTGAAGTAACTTGTTATGTTGTTCAAAGTGTTTGCCTCTGTTTTTTGCCATTCTCTGTAATTTGCCCTTAAAAGAATTAATAATACTTCCTGAGGAGACAAAATGTCATTAGTGCTGAACTTAGCTGGAGCTTATATGAAACAAATAGTTTATTAGAATTACCTTGTAATTACCTTGTTAGCTTGTTACCTTCCATAACTATAAATATGTAATTGATTTCTGAGTAGGCAGTAGAAATAATATTTGGTATAGATGGTTTGGTGCTCTAAAAACACTAGGTCAGAAAATTCCTTTTTCTCAGAAACCCCTCTGAAACAAACATCATTTTTATAATGAAACAATCTATAATCTTATTTTTTGAAAACCTTTCTGTAAAATACATAATCTACTTCCAAATGCAAATTAAATAAACAATGATGAGTTGGGCCCACATTCAAAAAACCACTCACTCAGAATTTTAAGCAAATGCTCAAATATTTTACCATATGGAAGTACCTTTAAGCATGAATTAAAAATTAACCCTGTATGGGGTTAATGTGCTGAGCTGGGGAAAGGTGATGTTTGTCAGACGAAAATGTGAGCACTCAGATATCACGCATAACTCTTCTATTTTTTGACTAATTCACTGTCCTCTTTTATAGAGATAGGAAGGAAGATGAGATTGGGGAACGCAGTCATCCAGAAAAAGAGGTATTCCCATTTACACCTATCCTTTCCTTGTAACTTGTAGTTTATTGGTGCATGCATGAATAGTTTTATATGCCATATGTGTGAAATGACTGTTTATTATTATTACCATGGTGACAATTAAACTGTTAATTAACAGAGAATTAATTACAAAGGACATCTGGAGTGGACACAACTAGAAGTAGAAGAAACAAAAACTTTGTCAAAAGATTGTACTTTAAATTTTTTAGAGACGTCTGTTCTAGAAAAGCTTTGCAATTCCATTGTCTTACAATGCCAGCATGCCTTACACAAGGCAAACAGCATGCAGGAAAAACAAGTGCTTACAGCCAAGGCTTTTAACTTGTGGAGAGGTTGTCTTACATTCTTCATCTTTGAATTTCATTCAATGTGTCCTGGATATGAAAAGAAAAGAAATTATGCTCCATTTCTTTCCAACCAAATTTAATTTTTGAGGTGTACATACATGCATTTGTATTTCAGGAGACCATACCTCATTCACAAGAGACATAACTGAAATTAAATGGCACTCAATTCTTGACTTTTTTTCTTAATATATAGGGTATAAATTAAATAGTCTTTTTATGCTGTTCTTTGAGATACTGAGATATATTTGCAACATTTGTTAAGACTGAAATCCTGTAAACAAAACATCTAAGAATTCAGCTTATCTGCTTATGAGATGGCACAAATACATTCACATATTGTATGAGTTGAAGGAATTTGTACTTCTTAGACCGAAGCAAAATAGGTTATTATTGGTAGCAGCAAACAGTGTGATCATCAATGAAATGTACAGGGCATGTATTGACTTTGAATAAACAAGAGGAATGTCTCATTCTTTGTTGAGCAGAAAGCACTTCGATAAGTATTTTAAAATGCTGCTTTATTAGCATGAGTTATTCAGTAATAACAGGTATGAGAACTTCAGCATTACCTATGAAATCTCATATTTAATGATATTTAATATTTGTTAGATCTCACAGGGGAAAAAAAGGAGGAATTGTGTAGTAAACATTTACAATTTCCATTTGTTAGTATGAATAATTTTCAATCTGTCCTGCTTTTTTTCTTCTCTTGAATTGTTCTTATTTGAGGAGCCTGCTCTTTTCCAGACTAATGCATTTGTTTATACTTATGCACCACAGTTATTCACCCAGTCAACAAGTTTCTAGGCTTTGTAAACCTGAAATCAAAGCATGTGTTTTAGTAAGTAAATCTGATATACTCTTTCCAAGAATTATAATTGTCAAATGCAATGGAAATACAGTAATTTCAGGAGGGCTTTTTCTGAGAAGGTGGGTTGGTCAAGTTTACTACTTAGTACTGTGTTGTGAAATATCACCATCTCCCTCTCTAAATTCTATGTCCCTAGTGAAGCTGTTCCACGTCATCATATCTGGGCCACTATTGGAGGTTCATGGCCCTGGCCACTTGCAGCAAGCTAGACTTCTAGACCAGATGCTTGTGATTAATATTTGCAGATCTAGAGGACTTTCCTGTTGACAGCTCCCCTAAATATATGATGTGAAATGCCCTCACTTCAGAGCGAGAGTTGGTGTTGGAGTAAGGTACAGGTTTTCTCTAGCAATTATTAATTTTGCTAAACATTGTATCAAGGTAGTGTATTTAAAAATCAAGATTGTTATGAACTGTTTTCTTCTATTTTAAAACACAACATCTCTTCTCTTTACTACTGTCAAGAGTCTCTCACTTAAAGCCACCATATGGCTGTGATTTAGAATTTCTTAGGTAGGCAGTTTTTAAAGACAATAACTGAGGTCTAGTCTATAGCCACTGACTTATATCAGTCCTTAAAAGAATGACAGACACAGCATAAAAGCTGTTTTTTTTCTTGTTCCATCTTATGCTAATGTTACCCACATTTGGTGACATCCCTCATGATATACTTTGAAGAGTCTAACACTCCTGATTAAAGCGCCTAAAAGTTCACTGAAATTCTCTCAAACTGTTGTTTAATTTAGTGTAGGTGCCATGGACATCGCAATCATGTAAACATTTTTAAAAAAAGTTTGCCTGATTGTGTTTCACATTAGCCTGCCTTAATTTGCCCACATCTGAAAGGTTGTGTCAGGGTTCATTCTCTGTGAATTAATACAGACTCTGCTGGTAGCCTGGGGATATATAAGAACTCGTGAAAGTGGCTAGATGCCTTGCTTTATTATAGCTGGAATTTGACCTGTATGAAACCTTCCATTTTTATCCTGCAGTAGCTGTTTCTTAAGCCAAGGAAACCAAACTCTGTTTTTCCTTCTGGTTCTTTTCTTTCTCTTACACAAGATGACAACTGAAATATCTCTGGTTTCTGAAAAGCATATTGTTGTTTCATTTTTTAAAAACAATCTGCTGCACCAAAATACTGTCCGTGACCACTGATACGAATCTTGTTCCTGTTTCTAGCTATTCTTGACTGACTTTTTCTCTGCCAGAACAAATCTCTTCTAAAACTCTTCTCTGTTAAAGGAGAATATTGTAATTTTTGAAGAATTATCCCATTGTAGTTTTCCCTTTCAAGGTATTATATTTTAAATTGGAACTTGACATCACTTTTGAAATGGCATTTAGGATGGTATTCAACCAGCATTGAAGACAGGCATTTTTGTCTGCAGCAGCTACCCTTTGGGATTAAAAACCTGTTCAGACTTCTCACTAATCCTTCTTGGATGCAGAAATTTACCCTGGGAATCTGGAAAGACTCTAACATAGACCAGTTTTGACAGTTTATGGAGTTTACTTATATTAGGCTAGCAAAGAAAAAAATGTCAGGCTAATGCAAATGTTATAAACCTTATAAATGTTATAAACATTATAAAAGTAGATATTACTGCTTAATCACTGCAGCATTCCATCTGAAGGGGATTAATATAGAAGATAATGGGAAGCTAAGCATAAAAGGAAAGGTAGAGACAGGTCCTATACAAGGCTGGATAATACATATGAAGAAGTCTGCTGGTAGGGTTATATCAATAAATGTACATTTGTGTCTATACTGGAAAGATAGCGGATGATTAAAAAATAAAAACCAAAATTCCCTAGTGTTTCTAAGTTTGAACTGTTTGTTTGGTTTTTTTTTGAGTGAGTGAGCGAGTTTAAATTGATCTTTCACTAAATAAGTACTGCTAGAATTTCAGTTATCTGGGCTTTCATTTTCTCCTCCTATTCATGATTTGCATTCTACTGGCCTCTTTAATCTAGTCATCCAGTCTTTAAATAATTTCTATCAAACTAAGATGAAACTATCTCATCTTGGTGTTATTAATATGCTTTGTTGTTTTCAGTTTGGCAGTCTTATTCAAGAATGTAGATCATTTATATTCAGGTAAGACTTTATTTGCATGAAGAGTGGCTCCTTTTCTATTTTCTCTGCAACACTTTTCACATTTTAAACATCTAACCATTCTAGATCACCTTTTCCATAGCTTGTTTCAGTCTATTAAAATCAAACTTGCCCTAGGCAAGAAATGAGCCTCAAGCTGAAGTACTGCCTCTGACCCTTTGGAAAGATATAAAGAATTTATCACAAAGTGTTGTGTCCCTTTGGCAATGTCACAATTAATTTTCCTTGTGACATTATATATCTAGCATCTCTACTGCCATCAAATGGCCAGGGCCAACTAAAACACATTCTGTTATTCCATATTTCATCCAGAAAATATTTTAAAGCTGAGCAGATACTGTCACTATAGAAAGGGGAATATTGGAAAAACTTACAGCAAAATTCTGCTAAGACAGAATGCAGTCTCATATTTGCAAGTCCATTGATCATACAGCATTTTAACTTCTCGTAAGGGTTGTGGTACATACCTTGCAATGTTCCCTTAAGCTGTATGTTTAACCAGAAAAAAAAGCATAAGGCACAATTTCTCTACAACTAAATTGTAGCTAATGTTGTGATTAAGGTGAATTTTACCTGCTGCATCTAGATATATTGTTTAGTGTTGAGGAACTGACAAAGAGTTGTTCTGGCAGCTCTACTTGAACTAACCTCATTATACTCTTGCATTCTTCCCTGAGGCTATTTCTACCCCATTTTGTGCAACTAGAGCAACATAAAGAGAGTGAAGTTTTGCAGAGACTTGAGTCTATGACATGAACCACTAATTTACCTTACTATTTTTTTTCTGGTCTAAGTAGCTGGTTTTCCTAATAACTCACAAAACTGTCCAATTAGGTTGTCAGAAGGAACATTTTATTACGGTCTCAGAAGGCATGTTCAAGGTGTTTCTTTTCTTGTTTTAAATCTGCTATGATTTTAAAATATTTTTGTAAAATTTTAAGTTATTTTGGGTTTGGGTTTAAGTTACAAATAAGTATCAAACAAAGAAACAATAGTGAAAACTGTTTTGCTGTCTTTGTGGAGGTGGTCTATAAAGGTAACACTTAAAAAAATTAGAACACGTATTTTGCACACAGAAAGCTGCTGCTGTTTCATGAACAAAACAAGTCCTTCCTGATGAATATAGTATTTATCTGTTTACAATGGTATCTACCTATCCTGAAAAGTTAACGTTGTTTTCAAATGCAACCTGAGCAATGTCCAAAGAGCTAATTGAATTAATTAAGATATACACACTAGTTTCTGGTCGGTTGTATATTGATAAACTTGTTTATTACTCCACGTGCGAAACATCAGCCAAAAACTGTTCAGTCTAAAGTATGCACAAGTCTCAAGCAGAAAAGGAGAAGCAATAAAAAGCCTATGGAGAGAAGGTTAAGCGAAGAACCTTCTGTGATACAGTTTCTTATCTCAAATAAAAACATTAAAAGGTAACTGGCTTTAGGCATAATATAAGATAGTATTTCAAAAATTCACTTCTAAAATAATTACATCTGGAAGCAAATATTTGATAAGCACTTCATACATATATCACAGCTATAGTTAACACTTGAAATTGAACTCGGTAAGTGGCTTATTCACATATCAGATCGATGTGATAGTGATTTGTATATTAAAAATGGGCAGATGCAAAATGAATGAACACTTTGCAAAATGCAGTTGTACTCAAATATTGTGGGGCAGTTCTAGTTGTATCTGGTGAAGTTCCACTGCCATCTAATAGCTAGTATAAGAACCTGGACTGATTTATCAGTCTTGGCAGTAGTTTTAAGTTTCTTGCCCTATAAGCGCCAAGATATGGGAGACTGACATTATATTCAATTGCATATCACAGCAGATATTGTTATTTAATTTTTCCAGTAATAATTATATATTTTACTCCAATTATTATATTATATTGTACTTTTAAGTATTTTATTGAAAATTGCAGCTTTCAGCCATTTGCAAGAAACAATTTTACATTGGACTTAAAATGTAGCTCTCATTTGTTCTACCCATTTTAGATGCTGTGTTCAAAGGTATTTCATTGGCTATTTGTATTCTGGTGACCAGCTTCCAGAAAGACAAGAGATGTTTGTGGCTCAGTTAACTACTAGTACATAGACCTGTCGTTGTTGCAAGAAGCATTATTTCTGTGAAGTAGTGGATATTTACCAGACTCATTGCTGGGGTCATGGAGACTTAATGCCAGGCAGTGTATCCCACTGGCAGTCCTTCTCCCCCCTGAGAACATGACACAGTGGCTGGACTTAGCTGCTGTGAAGTGCAAGCGTGACATCTCCTACTATTTCTGGTGACAAACCACTTGGCAACTGGTGGCCCCCTCAGCATCTGTGGTGGGCGGTGTTGGACAGCCAAATTGTGAACACAGGCAGCTGCACTCTTGCAGTGCATAGTCTTGTTTCTTGGGAACCTGCTGCAAGTTGGCTTCCTCCTGGTCCAAGGAAGTGATTCTGGCCCTGGTGAGGCCACACCTCGAGTCCTGTGTCCAGTTCTGGGCCCCTCAACTCAGGAAGGAGATTGAGGTCCTGGAGCAGGTCCAAAGGAGGGCAACCAGGCTGGTGAAGGGACTCCAGCACAAGTCCTGTGAGGAGAGGCTGAGGGAGCTGGGGGTGTTCAGCCTGGAGAAGAGGAGGCTCAGGGGAGACCTCATCACTCTCTACAACTCCCTGAAAGGAGGCTGGAGCCAGGGGGGGGTTGGGCTCTTCTCCCAGGCAACTTTCAACAAGACAAGAGGGCATGGACTTAAGCTCTGCCAGGGGAGGTTTAGGTTGGATATTAGTAAGAATTTCTTTACGGAGAGGGTGATCAGACATTGGAATGGGCTGCCCAGGGAAGTAGTGGATTCTCCATCCCTGGAGATATTTAAAAAGAGACTGGATGTGGCACTCAGTGCCATGGGCTGGTAACCACAGTGGTAGTGGGTCAAGGGTTGGATTTGATGATCTCAGAGGTCCCTTCCAACCCAGCCAATTCTATGATTCTCTGTGGCAGCTGCCCTCCAGAGACTTGTTTCAATTCTCTCCCAATACTCTGACCATACATAACAGTGTCTCCAAGGCACCACCAAGATCAGCTGATTCCTCTTTTGGTCCTTTTGCTATTTCCTTAAGTATCGTCTCTGTATATGATGGAGCAGTAATCCTCTAAGTTAGGGCTCAACAAGGAACATGCATCCCTACAGCATGCTCCAAAAAGTGCCTGGAATTACTGTCATGGCTTTGTAATCATCCAGGCTTGGCAGGCTCTGTCAGTAGTTCAAACAATCAAATAGCAGCCATGCTGTTTGCTGAAGGATGCTTCCACCCAGGAAACTTGGGATGCAAGCTGTGACGGATGCTCCCTTCCAGACATTGCTCAGTTACATGAATATGAATGGTGGATGCTTCCTCCTGCCAAAATTGGCCAATCTCACTACCGTGGCACCCAGGGGATAATTAAACCAGGCTCCAGTTACTGCTGCCTTCCACAGTGTTGCTTTGGGTTGCACCAGATACCACCACAGCCTGCCTTAAGCCTCCTGAAAGCTGCTTCCCAGGTAGGCACTTAGTGCCCAGATTTGCAGGTTCTCCATACAGTCAATGTGTGGGATTGCTGCCAATCCTCACCACCTTTAAATAACTAAGTGGATGCAGTCTGGGTTTTAGTGAAAAATATTGGTATAGAAGACAATTTTTCAAATTTATTGGGAGTTAATATCCCCACTTACAATAAATATGCAACAGTTTGTGACTGTGTTGGAGGGACTAAGACTTCATTCTGATAAATTACTCCTTAAAACACATTTAATTGCTTGGAAAGATTATTTCTCAGAGGTTTTGAAATGTTTTCTGCTTCTGAAAATAAACAAGTTAGCAGTAAGAGGGTATGGTGGGTTTTTAAATAAAACTGTTTTGTTTCTATTCAAACCGAATGTATTTGGGAGACCAGTTTTCTTAATTTGCTAACTAATAATGTAATTTTTTTTTTTTTTTTTTTAGTGATAATTCTAACACTTTAACAACCCTGTAGGATACTTATTAAAATGTAAGAGATTAAATTCTAATGAGCATGCTACAGACCTCTTCTTGAAAGGGCTTCCAGGAAGGGACCGCTATGAGAAAAAAAAGATGAATTTCATTCCCCAGCCTGTAACAAAAGGTACAATGTAGTACACAGCTGTCACCACCTAGATGAATAACCATAAATTAAATACTGTTTCCCTAGTTAGCCAGCCACTTATCCCCTAGACTGCTATGCATGAGCAAACAGAACGCTTGCATTTTTCCCAGAATGGATGATTTGAAGACTTTATATCAGCCTTAACTGTACTACTACTTGTATTTAAGTACTGCTGGAATTACAATAAGGCAGTATCACGACCTTTGTCAAGCTTGCAGATAACTCATGGAAGAAAATACACATTGCAAACACTTCCTATATTAGTACACAGTCAGAAAATGACTTGGTGCATGACTGCAGAGCTGTGATGATAAGGCTATCAGATCATGGAGATCCTCAGAGGAGAGTGAGCTGTTATCATCATTATAGTCCTACCTTAGCAGGAGTGAAATATTTTATACTGCCTGCTTTCTCTAATAATGTTAGGACCTGGATTCACTATAATAAGTGAAATTCTGTATCCATGGTAAATAATTCATTTTAGTCAAAAAGAATTTCTCCTGGTAAGTTAAATATGAGCAGAATAGAGCTTATAATACAGTTTTTTACCAACTTGAGGGAGGGGAAATAACCAACCAGTTTCCTGCAGATCAGAAAATACTTATGGATTATGGGTTACTACTAAAAAGATTAGCAGTGACTTGTTACATTCAGAAAAGCCATTAATACACGAGGAACAAAATATTGTAACAAGGAGAAGTGGATATTAAAGCTAACAGTGAGTACTATAATAATGAAAATTATTAAATTAAAACATTGTTAGAATATTGATGTCAATACCCTACTGTCCTACTATGTCATAAAATATGATGTAAATGATACAGTAATATACTGTTTAGTAACACATGCAACAAAATACAGCTGATGGGGAGGATCATTGTGAATCTCCTATAAAACCTGTACTCCCAAATTATGAACTGATTTTTGTCAAGTGATATAATTAAACTGAAAAAATTACATACAAACTGTTATGATACCCAAGTGATCTAACGTAAATCAGTGATATAGATTACATTACTTTTATCCCCTCACACCAAGCAATTAGTTGGGAACAATGTAATTGAAAATAGTGAAGTGGACATGGGGTATATTGCAATAAGATTAAATAAAAATATCAGGAAAATGCTTATATACATTTGGAGTGCTGGGAGCATTATAAGAAAAGGAGCAAGACTGTGATGCATTTACAGGGGATAAAAATAAAGTGTACAATTAGTGGAAAGGTGAGAAATAAACATGAAAGTTTAGGCAAAGCAAATTAAATGCAAGACAAAATTAGAAAGAAAAATAACCTGGGAAAAACCCTGTGCTATCACTTAAAAAAAAATAAAATCGCCCACTCCTTTTTTTCATGTTGTATTCTATACAAAAAGACAGTTCTTAGCCTAAAAGCCATGCAGTCCAGCATGAAGTCCAAGGCAACAGACAAAATCATGCAATGCAACAAAAGCATAGGGTAATGGCGATACATCCATAGAGTTTTATGTATTGTGGTACATCAGTCAACTTGACTGAAATTCTTTAAGCTTTTTTACACTTGAATCTGAATGAAAATGCAGGAAGAACGGTGATAAACCAACAGGAAATCCAGCAGAGGTTGAGACTGCAAAAGCCTTGAGCACCCTGGTGGAATTTCAATGTAACCTTGCTTTAGGCAAAACCTTGGACCAGAGATCTCCTGTGGGCCCTCCAGCCATGGTGAGTTTGTGATCCCTTAATTTTGTACAAGCCATGATTCTGTATGTATCACAAGCACTCATTCAGTTGTTAATTAGCAGATGTACTTTTGTAACAGGAATAAATGTGCCTTGAGAGGAGATTTGCCTCCGGTCTATGAAAGGCGCATAAGAACTGATGAATTTAAAACAACAGAATCAATCAGAAAGTGTGAGAAGGGATAGCCATGAATAGATAGCATCATTTAGAGGGGAAAAAAACCTAAAACAAACAAAATGGAACATAAATGGTTTGCACTATATATAATTTTAAAATTTTGACTTGTCTTTCCAATTCTTACACCTTTTATGTATTCTGTGCCAATTCTTTCAACTATCATATCTCTTAGCTTTTTTTTCTGTCTGGCTAAAGTTGTTGTAAAAGACAAAACAGGTAAAATAGCAGGAAAATGAAAGTGGATGTCTCTGGTGAGACACAGATTTCCTCAGTGGAGAATATATGACCTTCTTTCATTTTTGACACTTGGAAACTTCCTTTAATTAAGTAATTTCAGTCTAATTTTATACAGTCAGCAAGGTAGGTGTCTTTTAAAAGTACTCCCACCTTGTATTGCTTTTAGTAATCAGTTAGTTTCCAGCCTAACTAGTTGCAGTTGCTCAGGTGTATTCTGGGGATCTGGCAGGCATACCATGGAGGTGTAAATCACTTATCTTCTGGCCCTTGCAATCTTAAAATACAAATTAAAACATAGGTGTAGATGTATGCAGTAACACTGGAAGAACTAAAACAACAAAACGCATCTGTTCACCTCTCCTCACCCCAGGTAAACCTTTCTGATGCCATGGTTTTGTTTTTCTGGAAAGAAAAGAAGTTATCATTTAAGGAATTTTATAACTAGGAAATAATTCTACTACTACTGCAGATTAATACTATACTTTCCTTTGCTAGATCTGATCGTATTTAATTATCTTCTGTCCTTGCAAAGCCACTTGATGATGTGCCTCTTGATTGTTAGAAGGCTTACACAGCCAGAAGAGGTCAAGTTCCCAACCATCACATAGCATGTCTGTTGAAGTCAATAAAGTATTTTTGTGCTTTAAGTATGAGCACAGGGTTAAGCTCCACTTTTTTTCTTTTTTTTTTTTTTTCTCTGCTCTTCTTTATTGAGGTCACTTTGACTGTTTCATACTATTTGTGCTTTCAATCTCCATTTTTTTCTGAGGACATTGTAAGCTGAGCAGGAATTTCACATTTTAAAGTGGCATACTGAGAAGTCATTCCCTGCTTAAAAGCTTCCCTCTTTAATAAGTGGTTTCTGAAATACATCTAAGTGTGACTGATACAGAAAGACTGTGAGTAAAAAGTAGATCTGCTTCTGGCAGACACTGACAGAGGCTTGAAAAGGCTTGTGCAAGCACTGCCACCACAACTACAGACACTTGAACTGTGGAAAACTCCCTGGTAGCTGAGATCAGGGTGCCAGCTTAGCATTTCACTACCCACTCCAAGGAGTCAGCTCCAAGGTGGGAAACTTCTCTTTTTTTCTTCTCTGAGCCAGGAATAGTTGCAGGAGCAGACGTCAGTTTCAGTCAAGATCAACTGCTGGGTTTTTTACCTTGTATTTTTATCTCTTCCATACGATGCTGATCCCAGAGAGGAGCCCAAGCTGAACATCCCTGTCTCTGTTTTTCCTGGGTCTTCTGCTGCATCTAGAAATTTAGGTCACTAGGGAACTTTTGGAAACTCTGAAAATCTGCTTCTCATTTGCAAACATGGATTTAGATCGCAAGATGTGGCTGGGGTGAACAGTTAACATGCACTACGCTGCAGCTTTCAGCTACAACAAATTTGTTGTTGAACTAATTAAAACATGCACCAGTCTCACATGGTATACGTAATCATGTCCAATACTTGTGACCCTACTATTATGTTTTGTGACTCTGCAAAGTTTGAGAACACATTCCATCTATTTACGCTTGTCCTGGTTTCAGCTGGAATTGAGATAATTTTCCTCTGAGTAGTTGGAATAGTGTGTTTTGGATTTAGTACAGGATTTGTTATGAGAAGAATGTTATTAATACACTGCTGGTTTTATTTGTTGCTAAGAAAACAAGTACTTTCCAACTTCCCATGATTTGCTGGGGTGCAGGTGCACAAGAAGCTGGCAGGGAGCACAGTCAGGGTGATGGGATCCAGATTGACCAATGGGTATTCCATATCATGCAATGTAATGCCCAGTTTATAAATAAGAGTTACCTGGGAGGTCTGGCTTGTTCTCTCTTCCAGAATTGCAGTTTTGGGATTTTCTCTCCTCCTGGATTGATAACCAGGGACAGGTTCTGCATTGGTCAGAAGATGGTGGGAGTTGTATTGTGCAATACTGGTTTGCATATTTACTATTATCATTGTTATTGTTATTATTATAATTTTCATTACCTGTTCTTGGTAATGATTTTTTATTATGCTTTTTATTACTTCATTTTAATTATTAAACAGTTTTTCTCTCAACCTACAAATCTCTCTACCTTTCTAATTCTTTTCCCCACCACTCAGGGGGGCCGGGGAGAGTGAGTGAGCAGCTGTGTGGTATTTAGCAGCCTGCTGGGTTAAAACCAAGACAACACTCTAAGACCAAACTTTGTTGGGATACCACTGTGCTGGAACAAAGTTTTCTAATGTTGTTGACTTTAAACTAGGTCTCTATTAGAGCTACAGATTTCTCTTGCAAAAGTGTTTGTGAATGCTCTAAAAAGTCAAATAAAGACAAGTGTATATCGAAGTACTAGTAAATAAAAGACCCTTACTGATGTCTTAGATTGATGGAATAATTATCTCAAATTGTTTCAAGTGTTTAATGTTTTGTATCTTTCCTATAAAAAAAGACCATTTTGAGATACAATTATAATCTTAGTGGATAGAAGATGTTAAACTAAAATGCCATGTATCTGACTGCTTGTGGAATAATACCCATAGTAAATTATGTACACAAACAGATCAACAGTATGGAAACATTTTTTTCTTTAAATAGTTACCACATTATTTGATGGGACAAAATGAATTTCCCTGTCAAAAGGGATTTAAATAACAAAACTGTAAGTAACATGTGAGTATCTTGCCTTTCATCTTTCTCTCCAGTCACCCAGTTGGACAAATGGAGCTTGTAGTTACTTGCCTCCTCTTTAGCTCATTTGCCCAGGGCAAGAAACTAGAGAAATTACAGGTAACATTTTATCAAATGTTTGCAGTCAGTTAATTCCCTCTCTACCTGTCACTAGACATCATTTTATTAACAGAACCTTGACCCAGATGTGCTAGGAGCTTGAATGTTCAGAGGGTAGGGTGCAACTGTCAAATGAAAGATGAATGGTGTGCATTTTATATTTTAAATGCACATTAACGCATCTGAGAGTGAACGTGCTGATAAAAGGTGACATTTTATTAATGATGTTCTGGAACCCTTGTGAAACTGGGAGCAGTTTTACCACGTCATACGACTGGACAGAAGGAGAGACTTCATGGTTAATGTACTGGGGCTGTAAGTTTGCATTTGAATTCCTTGAGGTGGAAGTGGGCATTAGCATGGGATTGAATAAAAATCAAGAAGAACATGCATAACACAGTTTGCTACACAAGTAAGCTTTCATAAGTAAGAATTATGATGGTTGAAATAGATTTTTATTAAATATAAATAATTCATGAACCCATTCTAGATTTTTATATTGCTGCTTTTGGTATAATAGATCTATTATGTTTAATAGCTAAGGAAATTATACCTTTAAAAATGTACCTTTACATACATGAGGTAGAAATTCTCTCTTAACATGTGAAACTGTCCATAATGATTTGCTGATTTTTAATTTTTTTTTTTTTTTTAGTGAGTTAGAAATCAAGGAAGTAATCATAATCTTAATGAAAAATTGCATTTGAAATGTCTGTCAGTTAATTAAAATGATACTTATATTATGAAAATTCAAAAATATTTAAGATTTTTTAAGATCCTGATTTAACATTTACCCTTCCCACTGTATCCAATGAAAAGTTGAATAAACAGTGTAAGTACTGATGAAATACAGACTTTTGTTTTATGCAATGAAAAGGGCTGTTTACTGTTCTTTTAATTTCTCTTAATTTCAATTTTTGTTTCATGTCCGAGCCATATCAGTACAAGAAACTCAGGAAATTAAATTGTAACCAATACAGTTTCTAGTTAAAAACGATTAAAAACTCAGCATATTTTGTGTTAAAGGAGATAATTTTTTGTTGTTGTTGTTAAATAGATTGAAAAAATAGTTCACCTACGGATTGCGTTTGTAGCTCGTGTACTGTTTTGTTGGTTTAGATTTTTGGAAGAATATAATATAAAACATGAAAAAAATGAAGTAAACATGGCCATAGAAACATCACCACGTGTGATTTAAAAAAACAAAACCAACAATAGAAAAATACTTTTTTTTGGTAGCATTTACTGCAAATATATGAATTTTATTATCCATATAAATATGCTTTTTGAAGTGAAGTATAGGGAAGTATTCGTATTACATGACCTTTGATATTAACATACCTACTTTACAGGTAATGTGTAGTTCATGGACATATTTGAAACTGCTTTGTGGTTTCACTGACAACTAATTCTGTGATTTAAGAATATAAAACACAGAGCCTTTTCTCACAGAACTGCTGTTTTGCTGCCTATAGTTCAATGTCTACAAATACAGGCCCAGGCCCTGCATCATGTTGTGTTCATGAATTCAGTATTGTTTTGCCACATCTAAGTGCCCTCCTATCTTTTTCACAGAATTTTTCAGATAATTTTAAAACTATCAAGATCTGGAATGACAGAGTTCAGTTCCCTTTCTCTCCGGTTCACCAGCAACTGATATTTTTATCTTTCCTTTAAGATCTGCATCTCAGACCAACACTCTCCTTCTTCTCTTCTGGTGTGCCTGGTACCCCACACCACAGCTGACCCCACAATTCCCCATCAGGGCTGAGCTTTTCTCTGCTATAGGCTCTGTGGGGAATCTGCCATGACACTGCCTTTATTTTGGTCACTGCCTTTATATTGGTTGGTGGCAACTGTAATGCTGTGTAAGTGCCTTAATGCTAGTTTGGATGGATGACCCAGCACTTTAAATCAAATCTCTGGCTCTCCTTTGATATATTTATTCACTTATATTGTAGTATTCACTTTTGTATTAATATACATTTCCTATTATATCTCTAACAGGAACTCTCTAACTGGTCATTACTCTAGCCATCTGCTAAATGTTCATTTTAGAGCTATTAGTAGAATCCTATATTCTGCCCAGGTTATATATTTATTAAATGCTATTTTTGGACCTTTTCCAGTTTTCCTGTCTTCTGATATAGAATGTCACTAGTGTGTTCACTAGGTCTTGGATCAACTAAATACACCCAGATCATTAAATAAATACCAATTTCCTAATAGTCCTGTTTTTATGCCCATAGGGTCAACCAAACATTTTAAAGCCTTCTGAGCATTGCTTTACCCTATCATGTATACAGCTCACTACAGTTTTTTCCGAAAAATTATCTCCTATTTGGCAGCCTCACTGGTTTTCATGCTAGTACTGAAATGCTGCTTTTTAGATAATTTTTCCCACCACATTTGATACTGCCAATCACTCTTCTCTATTTCTTCTCTCAAAGACCACCATCTTTGATTTGCATGTTTCCATCCCCATGTTTCTGCTTCTCCCTTGCACTGGTGGTTTTGTGTAGACTTGTCCTCTCTTCTTCCTCATTAGCAACTCCTGGGAGTTCTGTTCATGCTCACTCTGTGTCTTGGCTGTAAATCTAGTGTTGTCCTTGAACAATCTCATTCATTTCCATGGACAGTTAAGTGTCTGCCTGGAGGCAGAGTTAATTACTCTTTTGTGTCACACAAATTAATATTGTGTCTAAGCATCACTCTGCTTCTAGGACACTGCTGGGAGACATTCCTTGCTTGGTAACAATGGGCAAACTTTCCACTTCAGGCTAAATCTCTGATCACAGTGTTATAAAAAGGAAAATAAAATGTACTTACATTTAATGTTACGCCCCTGTGTGTGCTGATCTGTTACAGGAAGGAAAAGACATAGACTCTGTTTTGTTCACTGCAGTGTGTTGTTCTGCTGCCCTCACCTTGGGAGCAGGGCTATGATTCTTGTGTGGAGCTTTTCTTTCCTCCCCTGACTGAGAGCCAAAAACTTGACAGAGGGAAAGACTGAGACTGATATATTTGGGCCTTTGTCCCTTCAAAATTCATTCATGGCAGGCGTTACATGGAGTCAACCAGGGAAAAACATCTTTCTTCTTAAAGAAAATAGGTGTGTTTCCCAAACAGCACTTCTAACAGCTGATTTACCATATATTATTCTAGTGCTGGCTGTGGGAATGGCATCCTTGCAGACAGCCATGGAGTAATTATTCGTGTTTTAGATCTACAAAGCTGAATGTTTAGTTCCCATCAGGAACAGCATGGAAGGCCTACCCACGTTAGCTGGGAAATGACTTATGATTTTACTTGACCTGGTGATCTTTGGAAAGTTTAAGGCCTTCAGAATCCACACGTGTGGATTCTGCAGAGGACAGGTCATGGTCATATTGAAGTCAGTGACATTATTTCACAGTGCTTCAGTGGAATCAGCTGGAACACCAGCAACTGAGGGGAAAATAAGAAGTAAAATGCAATAATAATTTTCTTATGAGAATTAGAACATTTGAACATTTCTATTTTTAAGCTGCATAAAGTTTTACTCCCATCATTTATCTGGCTTTTGGTGCTGGTGTAAACATCAGGCTTTGTAATTCCTCCCCTTTATACATGAACATTTACAATATTTTCCAAATTATGGCTATTGTAGCAGCACTTTATAAATGAAACTAAAGAATGCATACAGATGCCCTTTACAGGAGAAGAATTTTCTCTCTCTCCCCTTCTGGTCGAATAAATATTGATTTATAAAATATGGGACAGATCCCACAGGACACTGGAATATTCAGTGACTTGCTAAATATGCAATGACTTAGGATATGGGTTCAAATATCTGCTCTACACCAGGCAAACAAGCATGATTTAAATGTTGGTATCTTTCTTAAGTGCCTCTTCGCCTGTTGGCTGCTCTCTCACTATTATTATCAAGATGAGAAAATCTGTGGTTGGGCTACCAAAGCATTTCACCTGTGCAAAGTGAAGAAATCAAGTAAAGATAGAAAATAATAATAGGAGATGATCTAATACAAATACTGAAATATGTTTTGTAAAGAGGAATCTTAGTCTGATTTTAAGTGGTTATAAGGTAAAATCCAAGAGCTGCCTTGCATCTGTGAGTGAAATAAGACAGGGTTTTGCTGCAAGGAGTTGTACCATGCCCTGGGATTAATCATAATAGTACAGGTGCTAATATGTTTGTTTATCATAAACGATAAGAAGCTGAAACATTGCTTTTTTCTGCCTCTCCTTTCTTTGTTACAAGTCAAGCAAAAGAGCCTGCCCACACACCAAAGAAAAGCCTGTTCTTGACCTGAAGGTGTACATAAAATATACTTTATATAATCTAGCTGAAATGGTCCATTTGTCATGTGAATACCTTCACATGCTTGACTTCAACCATTGACGTCCCACTGTGAACTACTCTTTTTAGGCAGAGTCGTGCTGGTTCATGAGCACTGTGAGGCAGAGGATGGCCATGAGGGACTCCTTTGTTGTCCCAACCCCTTGTAACTCCTGTGAAGCTCCAAGTTAAGCACCTGCCAGCACCCCTTGTGTTCCGGGGCTAAATCCATTCACCTGCACGAGGAAAGGCCTTTACCTCCTCATGGATCTAACTGAGGCTAGGAGGATCCGTAGAGCAGCAGGGATCCTTACAGCTTTTATATTTATTTATTTAGTCCTCGGAAGTTTGTGTTTTTCTTTGGACGAGTTAAAAATTAATCTCAATACGGACAATGGAGCGTGGAAGAGGCACGGAGGAGTCTGCCTTGACCTCTGGTCCTGGGATGGGCCCTGACCCACTCGAGGCGCGGGTTTGCAGGGACGCGCGTGGATCAGAGCGGGTACAGCCGAGCGCAGTCCCTGCAACTCAGCCCGGCCCCTCTCCCCCCACCCCGGCCCGAGGCGCCAATGGAGGCTTTGCTTTCAGTCCTACTGCCGCCGCGGGTGATTACCCGGCTGGACGCTGACGGGAGGGCGGGCTCAGTCACCCGGGCCGGGTTGTACCGCCCCCCCGGGTCCCGCAGGCCGCGGCCCCACCGGGCCCAGACGCGGTCGCTTAGCAACGGCTCCCACCCTCCCGGCCAATCGGCGGCGCCCTCGGTAGGGGCCGACAACCCGGAAGCAGAGGGCGCTGTGCTCCGCCCACCCCGCGGAGGAGGCGGGGAGGGGGGCGGCAGCAGCGGGCGGGACGGGGCGGTGGGGAGGCGGGGGGTGCGCTCGGCCGCCCGCTTGTCCGCCCCTCGGCTCAGTCGCTCGTTTTGGGGACACGGAGCGCTGCCGCCACGCAGCAGAACCACTGTCGCACCCAAGCACCCACCACCCTTACCCGACCCGGCGTCCTCCCGCATTCCCCCCCCGCCACACACACGGAACGTGGACCCGTGGTTTATCTCCTTCGCCGTCCTCAGGCCCTTTCTCGCCGGTGTGTTCGGCGGGCCCGGTCCGGCGGCAGCGGCGGGCGGAGGAGGGGGCTGCTGAGCGGCGTTTGCCGGAGCCAACGGGCGGCGGGGAGGGGGGCGGGCACTGCGGGGGTGTCGGGTTAGAGCGAGGCGTGACCCAGCTGACGGGCGCTGTGCGGAGCCGGGTGGCGGGCGCGGAGCTGAAGCCGGCGGGGAGCAGCGGCGGCAGCAGCAGCAGCAAACAGCGGCAGCAGAGAGCGGCGCAGCGGCGTCGGTATCGGTCGGCTCTGGCGCGGCGTCTCATCCACCCCCTCGTGAGCCTGGGGAACCTGCAGCTCAGAGGCGCCGCCAGCCACACCACCATGTACTCCGGCAACAAGCGGAAAAAGCTCTGGCGGGAGGAGAAAGGTATTAACGCCCCTCCTGGTGCCGGGCCCGGGCCCGCTACTCACGGTTTTACCTTACGCTGAACGATGAGAGGGGTGTGTGTGTTGGGGGAGGTTGCCCCGTCCCCTCGGAGCCGTCGCTTCGCCGGGGGGTGCCCGGCAGCGCTTCCCGCCGCCCGGGGTTGAAAGGACGGGGTGGGGGTAGGGGTGCGCTCCGTGCGCTCCTCTGTTGGCCCTGGGCTCTTCCACCTGAAACACCCCTAAATTCCCCTCACCCGGGGTCCTTTCCCCACAAGCAGCCGAAAGGAGGGAGGGGAAAGAACCCCGGGTGAGTGGAATTTGGGGGTGTTTGCTCCCTACCGCGTTTATGCTGAGCAACTTTGTGAGGAGACGGGCCCTGGGGCTGAGGGAAGCGAGGCTGGTGGGGGAAGGCACAGCCCCTCTCCTGAAGGCTTCCCGCCCCCGAGTCACCTTGTGGAAGTACTTCAGGCCGAAAAGTTAGATGCATGCCGTCATCGACGTGCCCTTGTCTTATTTTTAGTGCGTATGTTTTCCAGGAAAATTATGATTTAGTGGTATCACTGCCGTTATGCATCTGAGTTTAGCTCCTGGTATGGAACAGCCAAGGTGACATGTTTGGGGTACGAGGGCTGTCAAAACACACCTCCTTTCCCCTCCCCCCTCCAAGGAATGTTTAAGTTTTTGGTTTTTTTTTTTTTAATAGTTCCAGTTTATAAAATCGTGTTGTCAAACTCCAGAGCATGAAAACTGTGGGACAAGTGTTTTTTGCAGACCTTGCCACTTTGATACTTTGTATTGATCACTGGGGAGAGTAATGTAAACACCAAGAGAAATTATTACAGTGGAAGCATAATATTTATATTGGCCAGGAGGAAAGCTTTTTGCCTGGTGTGTTTACAAATAATGGAGTACTATGCAAGGAGGAGAAGAAGAAAAATAAAACCACACCAGTGGCTCCTATGTGAAGTTTTGTTTCTTGTCTTTCATCATCCCCATGGCTGTGTGTATGTTTCAAGCCAAGAAGACAAAAGACTAGTTTAACGCATAGGATCCGGCCTTTTGGTCTGTAATAGAAATGAAGTGCACAATTCTGAGGAAAAATCATTAAAACACAAATAAATATACCTTATTGGAGGATAGCTGCTCCTGTCAAACTCTTCCCAGGGGAAATGAATTTTCTTGCATACTTCTTTCTTTTAAAACTGACAAAACATGTTTCTGTAGGTAAGGGGAGGCAAAACACTGCTACCAGATATTTAAGTTTCTGTTTTCAACAGAGAAGTTACAGCTAAATATTCCCGGGCATTGCTTACACACAGCCAACTATAACTGGTTTTTCCTGCACAAGTCCTTAATGCTGTATTTTTTAAAAAAATGCTGGTTTTGTGTTCAAGGGCAGATGGGTAAAGGGTTCTGTTAGGCTCTAGTGAATGTTCCTGTTCCTGCTGCTTGTGCGTTCCAGCTTGTCTGCAGTCTGTGTGAATTCATAGCCTGGCACGTGAACTCGAGCCCTGGGTATGGAGGGTAAGCTGTAAACATGAGCTTCAGGCCAAATTTTGTTTCTTAGCCAGCTGTGGGGATGGTGGTCTCTCTCTATGCGGTGATGTTACTGAATGCAAACCAGAGCTCACAAGTGCTGGTGAGTTTTTTCTATCCAGGGAGGCGTGCTTGTGTGTGCTAGCTGGCCAGAACTCAGTGTCTCTTTGGCTAGAGAGAAGAGACTGTATTTGCCAGTCTTCTGCTCCAGTTACTGCTTTCCACTGCCATGTTGATGATTCTGGCCAGCTAGGAGGCACTTTTTATTCTGAGTGAAGAGGGTAGACAAAACTTCTGTATTCGTTCTCATTGCTCTTCAGCATGTAGCCCTGCCTGACTTTTCTTACCAAGTACCTCATTTACTAGAGAGGTAAATTATAGAAGCTTTTTTACTTCCTACACAGGTTTTAGTTTTGAAATCAAATCTTGTTAGGTTTGCCTTTGCCTTTCCCAGGTACTTTTGGCATCTTTGTAAAGCTGGCTGCACTAGCCTGTTATACTCTTTCCATCAAGGTCTGAGTGCAGTCGTTTTCAGCATTTTTATGAAGAACTTTCTTTTTTAAAGGAAAAAGCACTGACTGCTAAATATTGAGTTCAAACCCACTGATAATACTCTTGCTTTTCTTAATTACTTTCTTGATAATTAAGGGTTGGTCCATGTTCTCCCAGGGTGGTTCTTTCCTGAGAACTGATGAACAGAGTAAGAGCGGGGCTGGAGTTGATACCAGTGTTACTGCACAGGACTGGTCTCCCTGCAAACTTCTGAAGGCACTTTGTACATCTGCAGGCAGAAAACTAGTTGCAGTTAAAGCTGTTGGAAGCACCTTCCAGGAGGTTTGTGTGTAATTAACACTCAGGTTCAATTCTCATTACTCAGTCGCAAGAGCAAAGCTTTATAAAAGCTTCATATAGAGAGGAATCTGTTTTGAAGGTAGGGTACTGACTCTGCCTGCCTTTTGCTGAAGGGGTTACAAACTTCCTCTGCTTGTTTGTCCCTCAAACCTGAGATGCAGAGACCCACAGTCTCTCAGGTATGCCCTTCTGTGGTACTTTTAATGTGCATGGTTAAGCATACAAAGCACTAGGTGTTTTAAGGTCCAATAGGGGAGTTCAGTGCATATCTGTTGTGGGTTATGGCAATCCTAATCACGTTGGATTTACTTTTGCATTTGTAAATATCCAATTAAGATACCCAAGGCTGAACGGTGGGGAGAAGTGTGCGCTCAAAACCTGCCTTTGGTTATTGGACTGTGCTGATCGCAGGCTGTAACACACACCAAACCTGGTGAAAGTTTTGGGTTTTTTTTTGTTTTAAGTTTTGATCTGTGGAGCAGTTCCCAAGTTCAGCTCATTTGCTGCTGCTTCATCTTGAGCTGGAAATATTCTTTTCAAGTCCATGTAGTTATTTATGCCAAAGGCAAATAATACAGGTCTAGCCTCCCCTACACCCCTAAAAACCCTTGAATCATTAGAGAGCATTTATTACTGATTAATGTGTCAAGAAGAACTATTAGTATGGTAATAGTAGTACAGTTGCCACTGGTAAAATCAGACCCAGAAACTTGATTAGCATATAGGAGTCTTGATGTACTCTGTGGTTGTGGGTTTGTGTTGTTTTCCCCACTATTCCCTCCCTCCCTTCCCTTCCTGTTAAAAGAGGAAAGACTGCATCTTGTGTTGAACCGAGTGTTGGTGAGCTGGGGAGAGACAAAAGGATGCAGCTGAAAAAATTGGTACAGTATCTTTCTGAAGTGCTGGTTTTATTTGCAGTGTTTGGTCATTGGCATGTTTTATTCCTTGTCATAGGACTTAATCCACTTATAGCAGGATCTGAAGAAAAGTGGAGTTGGCAGTAGCTGTCATAATTGCACAGTCTCTGAGGCTTTACTTCTCACCAAATGTCTGAAAAAAAGATGTAATGATATTCTCAGGAGAGAAAAACCATCCGTATGTGTTTTTAGTGTGGTAACCAAGTGTGTCATATTAATGCTCGATAGAATAAGAATCTCTAAAGTTTAACACATGATGCTCACTCTTTTGCAGCACTTTAAATCCAGCAACTGCAGTTCATGCAGGTCCTGGTCTGCTTTTTATAAACATGCTTAACTGATGGATGGCAGGGGGCTTTTCTAGCATTTGGGATTATGTTCAACCAAATTTGTCAAACTTGTGTATTTGTATTAATTACTCTTGGGTATCTAACAGATTTCCACAGCTACTAATTCTTGGCCCAAAGTGGGATTAAATGCCACTGGATATGTCTGAAGCAAATGACAGCGGTTTTCTCATGCTGAAAACTACATTGTTTGCAGAACAAAAAAGCCAACCAAACAAAAGTGCCTCTCTTATCACTCTAGCCATCTAGAAAGTGATGGGTTTGTTTTAGCTCTAATTTCTTTTGTAATGTAGCAGCACTTTGTTAATTTTGTGCCATGCTCCCTGCCTTTCCTTGCTGTCATTGCTAAACTCTCTTAAGTAAAAATGTCTCAGTGTTGATAAATTAATTCTTTTTTTTTCTTTTTTTTTTTTCTCAGCTTTACAAATAAAGAACCTAAATAATAGACTTTAATGCCTCAAAAAGAATTCTGTAAACCAAGAATTTCGTAATCGATAAACTTGCCATTAGTTTTCTCATCCTTGATTTAAAGTGGCAGGAAAAAGAGCTGTAGTAATGAATTGAGAGTACAGTTGAAGGGGCTTTTCTTCTTGCTGAACTGGGATGTCCAGAAATAGATGCATGCAGTTGTTTAGATCTTTAGCTCCTGTTAATTCCAAGTCACTGATTCACCTGTGCTTGGTTCTCTCAAAAGGGATTTAATTACACCAAAGATACTGAACTGTTCACTACTTGTTCAGTGTTCAAGAATACGTGCAAGCTTGCAAAATTTACTGTATTTCTTTTCCCCCTAACCAGAGCGGTTGCTGAAGATGACCTTGGAAGAGAGACGCAAAGAATACTCACGAGAGTATGTTGCACTGAAAAGTATCCCAACATGGATGGAAGATTTAAAAAGTAAGAGTGAAAGTGATGGTAAGTAAAATGGGAATCTTTTTTTTAAAATCATTCTGTTTCCTCAGTCTTACTTTTAGGAGGGACACAACTTAGAATCAGTGTTGTTACTGGCAGTGGCAGCCTGACATGGGGACAAGGGGAAAGCCCAATAAAATTTCTTAAAGCCTTGTTGGTGTCCTCTAATTCTGCAAGTTTGCCCAGAGTCTTGATAACACTGGTGGTGTTAAGTGTGTAAAATAATTCTCATCTTACTTTCCAGATACTCCAACAGTCAGCCTTACCTAATTAACTTTGTTCTTGAAACTTTGTGAGCACAGGAGTAGGATTAGGACTCTGGGCAAAACAGTGTTGTTCTTGTTGGTAGCTAAAAAGCTGAGGGGAAGCATGGAGGTTGTGTTCTTCTCTGAAAATACAGGAATGGGTGAAAATTTTATCTGGAGTCTCTCTTAAAAACAGTGTTTTTGTGGTTCTGCCTGCTTTCATGGAACATGGAACATCATCCTGGCCTTGATTAACTTCCCTTCTCTTAGTGTATGCTGTGTTATCACCAGTAGAATTGTCTAAGTGCTTGCAGTGAAGGCTGACCAAAAATAACAATCTCATTCACTTACACAGAATTCTCTATTCTGTAATTAGTATGGTAACGGTGTCTTTCTTATTCTTCAGCTGTTTGTCTTTCATCCACACAAATGTGTGGAAAAAGGACCTTTTCTGAGCTGGTTTCCTCCTCCTTTTTTTGTTTTTGTTTTCCTACTTGGCTGAAGCTTGTGGGGTTTTTGGAGGGGGCTCTAACTAAGAGACCTGAAGTGTTTCCTGGTTCTGTAGGTAGAGAACGAATTTTCTGACCCTTCTCTTACCATTAAGGGTAACTACTGCCCTGAGTGAACAGGTGTGGAGAGTAATCTTGTGGCTGCAGGTGAACATGGTCTTTGGGATAATTCTCCAGGTGAGATGAGGCTTGGAGCTAATCAGCTGTTGGTAATAAAATGGCAAAGCTGCAAGTTTTTTTTTTTTTAAACACAATCTGGAGCTGACAGATTTGCAGATTCTTTTGTAATAAACATCTAATGCTATCATCTACTCTTAAAAGCAATTTTAATGACTTCAGAAATGAAAATATGTCAGAGGTTACCAAGCTCTTCAGTGCTGTATTGCAGCTGTAACCATAGATGCTTTTCTCCCATTAGAGTAGGTCTTTTATATCTTAAAACATCAAGAAGTCTGTCCATCTAGAAAACAAAGGATGCATAGAAATAAAAATGATTACCTGACTTTTCCAAAGTCAATTTCAAAGGCCTGTGCTGCATAGGGATATTCAGTATATCATGTGAAGACTCTTTATCTGTTCTAGCCTAAACCATGTTTTTATTCTGACTACTTTCAGATTCTGTGTAATGTACTGAAGTTCATGTATACAGTATTACTTGGCCTGCTGAATGTGACAAGATGTAGATTTAAATTGTGATTGCTGTTATACTTCACATAAGCAAAATGTCAGTGTCTAACATGTGGGTACTGAATCATGGCAGTGGTGTATTTATTTTTCTTGTAGTTGTATTCTTTTTGTTTGTACCTAGCACACTGCAAAAAATGCTAGAAGGCACAAGTTTTGCTGAAACACACTTTCTTCTGTGCTGCTTGAAGCTTTTCTCCTGAATGTACAGTACAACAAAATATCCATAGCCACTTGTTTTCTTTGATGTGCTTGTTGTAAGTAAGCCATGTGGAATAGTGATCTTTCAGAAAGTTAGACTGTTGAAATGCTCCAGCATTTCAACTTCTCAGTGCAATTGAAAGAAATAGATATAGTAGTGTGGTTGTTACTGCATCTGTTTGAAACTTTATTTCCCTTAAATAATGACCCTGCTGTGTAGGTATTTGGACTGTGTAAGAACTGTCTTTCTGAGCTAAGATACTGAAAAACTAGAATTTAAGTTTTGTTGCTGATGAGAACTTCTGTTCCATATACATGCTGAGGGCAATTGGTACAACCTAAGTGAGTCTCAGAAGAGAGAAAGTGAAGCCCCAGGTATGGTGTAATAGGTGGTGACTTGACAATACCAAACCCAAGTTCTAATATTTTCTTCAAATGAAAAGCTTCTTCTTGCAGTGACAAACTAAATGGTCTGAAGGGGGAAAAAAATAAAGTACTCTGAATGCCTGACAAATCAAAATGGCAATTGATGGGGAATGTGGGAAAAGTTCTTTATCATTTACTTCCATCACTGTATACAGTGAAAAAAATGACAGACTGATTAGTAAAGTGTGGAGTGGCTGTTCAGGAAGAGTGATGAGGAGAAATCAAGAAAGGACCCAAGAACAAATAAAGTGAAGCAGGTGCAATCAATCAGCTGCTGGAGTAAGAAGCTGTAGGAGAAGCAAAGAGCATCTGGGCTGGCAACAAGTCTCTGTTGATACTCAACCAGAGATCAAGGATGTTCAGTGCAGGCCAAATTTTGTACTTGCTGTTAGGAAAAATTGCAAGAACAATACCAATGCTTTGTAGTACTGACTTTTAGATGTGAATGACTTGCTAGAGGGTGTTGGGAGTTTCTAATTAAGCATGTATTTTTGTAATATGAAGGCTTAAGAGAAGATTATTGAAAGTCTGTACAGAATTGTGGAAACTGAAATTACCTAGAAACTTTATGTTGGGAAGGAACCAACCTGGTTGCTCTGCATGCCCTTCTGTTTCCAAGTTTGGATAAGATACCCTATTTGTTCAGGAGTGTTTCTTTACAACTCTGGTATGAAAGGGTATTCAGAACTAAATTCTGAAGCAATTCAATAAAGCTTGTAGTAAGTTGCTGTTGAGGTAAATCTTGGCAAGGCTCGGAGTTTTTGTAACAGAGGTTTGTGTAATAGTGTAAAGGCTTCAGAGGAGTGAGTTCAGGGAATTCTGAAGGGTAGCTGGCAAAGGCTTTGTCTTTTTCTATAGCAGCAAAGGTGTTTGAAAATATTTGGAAGTTGAAAGCAGCTGTTTATAGTCTTAGTTTTCCTCTTCTGTGACTAAAACAAAATGCTAGGACTTTTGCAAGTTTCTTTATATGTACATGACTACCATACGAAATTAAGTTGGTGTGGGGTTTGGAATTAAATTTGGTCAAGATTTCTGGGACTGGGATTTTTTTTATTTGAGGGCTGAGGGTGAAAAGGAGGGCATGATGTGGATTGCAAGTGCTAGACCTGATGCCTCCTCTGAACTGTGGGAAGCAAGTTGATGTGAACATTTGCATTTCCAGGAGGACTACATTCTTGACAACCCTGGGTTTTGGTGTACATCTTGACAGGCTACACAAGTGGGCCTCAGAGATTGAATAAAATAATGTTGTCTCTTTTCCTTCCAATACTGCTGTTGACAAATGATTCTCTTTTATACCAGAGATGGTATGAAGAGAAAAAAGTTCTTGAAGTAGTTATGTAAACAGAAAAGCTTCCTTTGTTGTCATTACATTTATTGAGGAAGTGAACTGTTCCCTTCGGAAATGAAGAATAATCCAGTCATGCAGGGCTGGATAGTAACTGTAATCCATCGTTCTTCCCACTTATCCTTCAAACGTACAAAAGATAGACACATTTCATATCTTCTGTTATGTATTTTGAAGTAGCATTCCTTTCTGACAGCATGCAAATAATGGCCTTGTTTTCTGAAGCTCTGGAGTTTACATACCTTTATTTCAATGCTGTTTATAATATACTACTATATGGTAGGCACTCATCCTCTGCAGCTGTACTTCTGTTTTGTGATGTTTGGTGAGTAAAATGCCACCATGTAGATGAATAACTACGTGTATTTTAAAGTGAAATAGGTATATTAACTTCTCCTTGGGTACACAGTTATTCCCAAAGATGTCTTCATTCTTCAGTGGGGAATGTGAGACATGATTTTCAAAAACATGTTCTTGAAAGCTTTTTGGAAAACTAGGATCTTGGGAATTCTGTTGTCACAGAGTTTTGTTGTGCCATTGGTAGAAAAATGCTTGGTTGCATAATCAGGGTAAATTGGAAAATGGAATAAATTATAAAGTTAAACTCTAGGCTGCTGACTCTCGGAGCTTCCAGGATTCATTGGTAGAGCAGCAGTGCCAAGAAAACAACAAATTCAGGTGGTGCTTTAAAGTTCTTTGCTCATGGTATTAACTACTCTTAAGTGTATGAAGTTAAAATGGACTGATGCAGTAACTTTTTATTTTACGATTCAAAGATGTGAAAGGTCTGCATTCTTTTTTTTTTTTTAAACAAATATTAAATTATGTTTAGATGCTTGGCAGCCTCTGGGTTTGCTTCTATATTTTTAGAAGATAATACGGTTCAAACGGTATTCGGATTAATCTGCTTTAACACTAAGGGTTTTATATATAATTATAAGGTTTGAATATAATAAAAGCGTCTTTGTACTATGGATCTGTAGCTTTCTAAATACTTGAAGTGAGTTGGCACAAGATTATAAATACAAAGCATCTAGATGAGCCACTTGAAATCCTTCTTGCTGAAAAGAAATGCATGGTTATACTGAGCATCACTGACCAGCATTTCTTGAGATGGGCAACTGAACACAGGTAATACCATGTTTTTGGGATCATCTCGATGTAGCCCTGTTTGGGAATATCTGTCCTGCAGGATTCAAGGTGATGCTCATCAAACAGCCTTTGGAAAGTAATGCCACTACTATGCTGCAGTGAAATTCAGCTAGATGGCTACAAGTGAGAAGTTGCAGCTCTCTACGCCACTCATAATTTTCAGCAAGTTAGGCAGAAGAAGAAATAATGTTCTAGTATGGAGATGGTTGAAATTTGGCTGACAATGAGTTAGGTCTGTAGGAGCTGCATGAAACCAGTACAGTTCAAGACCATCCCCTTACCAAAAAAACAAGTGCATCAGCTTGCAGTTTGGTTTTTTTTTTTCTTATAGTGACTTCAACCTCTGTCATTAGATTTCTAACTTGGTGACAAAGGTAAAAGTGAATCAAGACATCTTAGCTCAGTGTGATACTTGCTATTTGTCAGTCAAGGAAGATGGTGCTTTTGCTACAGCAACTCTATGTTCACAGTACAGCAGGTTTTTTTTTTCTGCTGCTGAGTTCATGTAGAAACCTTGAGCAACTTTTATTTCATAGTTCAGGGTCTCCTGCTGTTAGCTGTGGCCTTGAGTGTGAGGTCCAGCTACACTTGGTGCTGTAATTGGTTTTGTCCTCACTTTAAATATTGGCATGCCCCTCAGTTATGCATGCTAAACATTTTGTCACAAGTTCTATGGAAGACTGGTGTGTTTAACATCAGAAAACTGTGTCATTTGGATGAATGTGGAGATCACTGCTTATTAATTGCTGTGCATAAAGGCTGGGGGGGCTCCACTAAAAGACTGACATCCGTGGCTTCAATAAATAGTGTAAATATTGTGGTAATGAAGGACTTCAAATACTTAGGAAATTCTGTGCTTTTTGTGGAAGTGGCCGTAAATGTGTTTGTCTATTTCTGTTGTCTGCCCATGCTGTATGTATATTGAGGAAGCAGCAAAGGAATTTGGAGTGGAAATAACAGAAAACCATATTTGCAGCTTAGTGTGTTCTGAAGGTGCCCAGGAGACTGCCCATGGCATAATGAAGGGTGACTAAGGCTGAGTTGGTTTATGTTTGGCTACAACAGATATTAAAGGCTGCCATAGCAGTAGGATGTAAGCAGAGCCCTGCTTCTCCCAGGCTCTTGGCTGCCCTTTGGGGATCTGTCCTGAACAGATGCAAAACTACAGAGTGGTACAAATCTGGCCATGTGATTTACTGATGCCTCACACCTTTGTCTTTCTAAACATATACTTCAGATATTCTTTTTCCAAACATAGTTTTGCACAGCCCAGAGATGGCAAAAGCTCTTAAATGCAAGCTTTTTTTTTTTTTTTTTTTACTTGAGTCTAAACTGAGAAATGACCTGGGGGTGGTATGTGGTGGTTTGTTTTTGGAGGAATGCATTTCTATCTACATACTGCAGTAAACAAAAGAACCAATATGTATCCAATTGACCTTGCTGTTCCCTGGTGATCTGCATGCATATAGGATTGATTAGCTGTCAAAGAAAAATGATACTTGTGTTAGTTTTCTTTAAAGCATTATGGAGGGAGAAAATAGAATCTTGCTTTTGGCAAGTGTGAGGTATAATTATTAAAAAGTAAAAAAAAAAAACAAACCAGCTTTTTATATAGATTAAGAACATATAATCCACTGTGGCTAATCTTCTTTCTAAGAAAGTAAATCACTTGTCTTTGATGTAATTAAGATGATGACTTATTTTTAAGCTGCTGTTTCATGATTTTTTTAACAAGTTAACTTCCACACAGTGTTAAGATTATACAGGTCCTTGATAGAGTTATCATTTTGTGGCCTTTCTGCATGCAGCTGAGAGAACCCTCATATCTCCAGTGAGAGCCAGCAGCTTGAGGGGCAAGATTTAACCATAGGAGAGGATGTTGCTCTCAGTAATAAATCCATATCCTTACAGAAGCTCTGCAAGCTCTCAACATGGTGTGGAGGGAAATAGTAAGTAGAGAAGTAAGGGTAAGTTAAGCACTTACTTGCCAGAAAGAATATTTAAAATGTTTTCAGTGCTGCTGACACGAGTCTGGACCAGATTAGTAATTCCCAAGCTTCTGTCCTGTGTAACATGAGAAGCAATCTTTTTTGTTGCTACTTGAACATCACAGTGGACTGAAGCTTTGTACAGGGACCCCTAAGGAAGTACTGTACTACCCAGAGTCAAAGTCCATCTGATGCAGCATGTTGTCAGCTGACAGGCTTGCTCAGAGTGTGAGGAAGGATGAGTGTAGCAGTGGAGATGCTGTGTTGTAAGTCCATCTGCACTGTTCCTCAGAAATTGCTGAGAAAGTGTAGGGTTTCTCAGGTTCTAGTCTGAATTTTTTTCAGTGGCTGAATCGTCACATATTTGGGACTTCTAAGGGAAAGAAGAAAAACAGCAACTTTTTGAGTGACAAAGTTCAATACATCATGGTTTTCAGTGATTTATGTTTATGTATATACCTGTTTTTTCTCCTTTGGTTATTGTTTTCCCCTCCTATCTTCTGTTTATAGAGGATGAGTTCAGTTTTTAGCATGAAGGGCTCCTCTTGAGCATAATTTTGCTTACTGTGGCAGCTTGGCTAAAGCCTGACATACAATTTCTGATGGATTGTGGCATATGTCCTCACAGTCTTTTGCAGACAGATGTGGGCTAATGTGCCAGTATAGAAGCCATGCATCTATGATTATGTTGAGGCCATGATCAAGCTGTTAAATTATACCCGTGTTACTGCTTACCAGTGTAGATGTGTTGCCCTGTTGACTGGCTAAATGACTTTTGGATGTCTGCAGGTGAAGAAAGAAATAGCTGATGTCTCCCTGCAGAAGACTGGGAGCCTCTTTTGATAAGACAGTAAGAGACTGGTATGGCTTGTCTTTATTCATGGTAGCTTAGACGTGACAGACATTTATGAAGGTGCTGAACCATTGTTTCAGCTTGGATTTGCTGCCTGGGGCTAATAATAATTAGTGACCATACAGGATAGGCCTGTCAAGTGCTGCTTGCTGGATGTGGCAGGCTTGCACTGACTCTGAAAGTTAACCACCATGTAATGACACTGTTTTAACTCCCTTGATGAGGTTAGAGGGGGGGATGTCACTGATGCAGTTTAAGCTCATAGAGATCTCTGGTTCATGTTCAGCTTTCATGCCTATCTGCCTTTGCTTCATGCAGTTCAACACTTGATTAGGTTTTTAACACACATATAATCATTGGCAACCAGATAAGCTTGATTTGCTTTTTCTTGGTTTACTAGAGCTAAACTGCTCACCACTTAAAAATGTTTAACAAACTGACTATTGTCTGAATAAGTTGTAGTTTTTCCTCTATGGAGTGATGTGTACCTTGTTAGAGGGCATCTAGCTGATGTGTCATTGAAAAATCCAGTTGACACAGAATTCCTCAGCCCCGTATGAAGTGCTGCACATGGACATGTTTGTAACCATGCACAGAAAATGCTCTCTGTGCTAAACAGGTGGCTTAACAGTTCGGTTTAAATATAAGCTTCTATTTAGCACAGCATTAAAGCCATTGAAATTAAAATTTTGTGTGGCTACATGTCACGGGGCCCAAACCAGGGCACTACATTTCAATAAGAACTAATTCTTATTTAAATAGAGGGGAGGGAAAAGCCTAATGTTTGTGCACAGAACAGGTACTGAGACTTGGAGCTATTGCATATTGGCTTGGCATGTTAGCAGAAGTGTGCTTCACAGGGATCTTTACCAGAGTTTCTAGATTTTTTCTTTTGTGGACATGATGCTAGAGAATGCACATACTCCAAAATTAAATCTCCTAGCCTTGTTCTGTTGTAGCAAATATGTTTATTTCTGAAAGTTGTTTCATACATGCACCTTTGTGGTAATAGCATCTCTAGGAGGTTATGATCAAACAGAGTTCCAAAAGACTGCTCTACAGCTTAGGAAGAGCCTGTCCAGAAGACTTAGTCCATCTATAATGCAGCTAAGAAGAAAGTACAGAACTGGTTGCACGGCTGTCTTCCTTTAAAATATTTACCTTCCATATTCTACCCTTTGCATTTTTAAAGAGGCTTGTTTATCCAAATACGGGCCGTTTTGATTTTCTTGCTGATGAATAGTCTGTAAAGGTGTTGGAAGTTACTTGGTTTCCATTTGCTGCACAAATACAACTTGGAGTTCATTCTGTGTTGGATTTATTCCTATATGCTTAATGTCATCCTTTCTATGTGAGTAAGGTAGTCTTAAAAAAAAGACACTGCTCCCTTCCAAGCACGTTGTGTAGTGCATATATTTGTGGGAATACTTAATAAATCTGCATCAACTGAAAAGCAAACCCCAGACTTTGTTACTTTCACTGAGTGTACAGGTGAGCTATCTTTAAAGAAAAAGTAGAATTACATTTTTCCCCTTTCTGCATTGCTTCCAGAGTTCTTCCGGGGGAAGGTTTGTATGTGCATCACAATCAATTATATCCAGACAAGAGATCATGCACACAAAGATATACCTTATTTAGACTTAAGGGCTTTGAGGTCTGGTGCATCTTCTTCAAGGTAGGCATGCAGAAGAAGATAGAGCTCTATCTCCTTGCTCCTAGTGAGTTTGAAATTGTGTGTGAATTTTTATTGCTTTCTATTTTTCAAGTCCTTCCAGTAAGCCTCACAATGCTAAAGGGTCTTGGTAGAGTCACCTTCAAATTTTGAAGGTTTTCTTCTGTACCTTATAGAATCATAGAATTGCCTGGGTTGGAAGGGACCTCAGAGATCATCAAGTCCAACCCTTGACCACTACCGCTGTGGTTACCAGACCATGGCACTGAGTGCCCCATCCAGTCTCTTTTTAAATATCTCCAGGGATGGAGAATCCACTACTTCCCTGGGCAGCCCATTCCAGTGCCTGATCACATTCTCGGTAAAGAAATTCTTTCTAATATCCAACCTAAACTTCCCCTGGCACAACTTAAGTCCATGCCCGCTTGTCTCGTTGATAGTTGCCTGGGAAAAGAGCCCAACCCCCCCCTGGCTCCAGCCTCCTTTCAGGGAGTTGTAGAGAGCGATGAGGTCTCCCCTGAGCCTCCTCTTCTCCAGGCTGAACACCCCCAGCTCCCTCAGCCTCTCCTCACAGGACTTGTGCTGGAGTCCCTTCACCAGCCTGGTTGCCCTCCTTTGGACCTGCTCCAGGACCTCAATCTCCTTCCTGAACTGAGGGGCCCAGAACTGGACACAGGACTCGAGCTGTGGCCTCACCAGGGCTGAGTACAGGGGCAGAATCACTTCCCTGGACCTGCTGGCCACGCTGTTCCTGATCCAGGCCAGGATGCCATTGGCCTTCTTGGCCACCTGGGCACACTGCCTTGCTTTTTGTATTGAAACCCTGTGGTTTCTTAGAGTGGCAAAACATGTGCAGTATCTTGGGGAATAAGGGAGCGGAGATTCTGCAAGGTAAGCACCATCCACCAAGTCTAATGGCTTCTCATAGAATGCATTATCTCTTATACTTGCATAAAACTTGACACATCTGATAAGCAGTTGTCACTATATATTGTGCAGAGTTCTTAAATGACAATGCCATGAAATATTTGCTTGCAGTTTTATAGAAGTTTCATTGTGTGGTGGTAGTAACTTCTTAATTTTCAAGCTCCACAGTAAGAACTACAAAAGGCTGTAATGCTCAACTAGAGAAGCTGTTGCTTAGCAGAGCTCTAGGGAACTGAAAAAGCAGAGACTGTAGAGTAAAAATTGACTGCTTAGTAAGCTAATGAATGAAAGTTGGTGAATTTGTGGTTTCTCACTATAAATTTGTTTTATTGGTGGTTGATGCTGTATGTGCTGTACATACCTTTTGAAAACATTTTCGCTTGGTAAATAGGTGCTGCTGAAGACCTGATACCTGGTTGCTCACAAACAGGCATTAATTTTCTAGCCAGTTTCTGAAGTTGGGTGAAGAATTAGTGTGCTGCTGATAGTGTACACCTTGGATGAAGGGTACCCAGAAGGTACTGGGTCGATCTGAACATACTGGGAGTGGTTGTATGAAGGCTGTGATACTACCAAGACACAGCTCTAGCAGTGAAAGTGATCTGCTTTGTCTTTGAGGAAATCTAGCCAAGTGGCATTACCTGTAGTCATCTAGCTTTGCAGAAAAGTATCAACATATTTCTGTGAGGCAGTGAACAGTGATCTAAGAGCATAATATGCTTTTCCTCTATTTGTTTTCTTCCATTCTTAAGAAAAAGCTCTCTGTAGTGGAAGGAGGTTACAAAGTAGGGATTGAGTCAGAGATGATGCAATGTAGTTCTTGCTTCCATATGACTTTAGTTGACCATTTAATGTACTTAACTACAAGGTAGGCTGTTCTGGAAGTGGGATCTCTGTATAAAAATTCTTGCTGTCCCTCAGATTGAAGTACTGATAATCAGGCTTTGGCAAGCGCTTAGTAAATATGCTATCCAACAGCAATTTTCCTCCAGTGTGTTGTCACAAAATCTTGAATCCTTCTGCAGGGCTCGCATTAAAAAAACAATGCAAACAAACAAAAACCCCCAAACAAAACAAAACAAACCCCAAATGTGACAGTTGAGTTTCTTTTAAATATACAAAGCACAGCTCCTTCTGGGTCACAGTGAAACCAGCAGCTGTTCCTGTGGACCCTGAATCATGAAATCTCAAGCTAGCAGAATCAAGCATAGCAGCAGGATTACTTACTCCCCAAGTAAACACACAAACACCCTGAGGCCTCAGCCTACTTACATTGTCTTTGCTGTCACTGTGTATGCTACTGAAGTGAGAAGATTTTGATTCATTACTTGACAATTGCATGTCCCTGCAGACCCAGCTGCATCATAAGTAAGAATCAAGAATTCCTTTTCTTGTTCTCCTTGTTTGTTATTACTGCTTTCCCAAACTTTGGTCTTGGGTACTTTTGCACTCTGTACCAAGTCCATGCTTCTTCATTTGCTCTCCTTCCTCTTCTCCCAGACTTTGATGGATTTTTTTAGCCTCTCACTTTTCTGTTTTGGGGAACATATAGAGCTGTGTGGGATAGACTGAGGAAAAGTTTGTAACACAACACTGTAATGACTATGCAAGACTTTTGTAACACAAGAATAACTGTATTTTGCATGAGTTTTGTGTGGATTGCTAGGACCAACTGGCAATTTTTTTTTAAAATCAATTCTGGTATGCCATGCTTACTCTCTTGAACGTGTAAATGTCTTTAATGGCTCCAATTTATTAATGAGACTGATAAGTAGAGGCTTATATTTACAGCCTTGTTTGTGGCCTGCTGATAGCCATATCACTACATTCAACTTTGTCCAAGTAAGTTAGTTCTTGGCTTGGGCATGTGTTGTACTGTTAATTATAGCATGGTTCATTGGATATAGTCTTGTCTCCTCAGTTAACCAGTGGGCATAAGTGATGCTTATATCCTTAAATGGGGATATTTCATACCTCCTGAAAAACCTTGTTTGGGAGATACCTTGACCTCCTGATGCAGAAGATGGGGCAGAGTGGAACCTCAGAAAATTTTTGACTGGGGCAAAACCGGGAAGTGTTGTTGATGTACCATATGAACTACAAAGATGATTAAAGGACTGGAGCATCTCTCCTGCAGGGAGAGGTGGAGAGAGCTGGAGTTTAGCCTGAAGAGAAGATGCCCTAGATGGGATCTGATCAATATTTATAAACAAATGATAGGATGGTATGAAGAAGATGGCTACAGACTCTTCTTAGCCATACACAGTGATAGGACTAGGCAACAGGCACAAGGCGAAAGAGGAAACTGAGTGTAAGAAAGCACGTGCTGTGGAACTGAATGAATACTGGAAGGGGCTGCTCAGAGAGATTGTGGAGTCTCTGAAGATCCAACTGGGACTGTGTCCTGGGCAACTTGGTCTGGGTTGACCCTGTTTTGAGTGGAGAAGCTGGACTTGGTCTCTAGAAGTTCCACCCAACCCCATCTGTTCTGTGATTTGTGGTGTCTCTGTGCCTCATAAGCTTTGTACTTGGCTATAGTCCTTGGCTAATCCAATTATGCCACTTCGTAATTAGCTGAAATGGAGCATATTGGCAGAGTGTGCAGCCAGGGAGAAGGTGCTGGTGTTCATCAAGTGTCTTTGACTTTGCATGGTGTGTGCTGCATTTTTGGCTAGGTAGAAAGTGATTTGTCTGCAACAGATGTTTCCTCCTCGTGCTCAGGTTTGAAGCTTGTTTAAGTCCAAGCAGTGACAGAGCAAATATGTACTACAAATCTGAAGTACTAGAGTGCATCTGTGAATGCTTCCCCCCCTGGTGATCGAACATATGGAAATAATGCTTATCTTGATTTAGATAAGCAATTGCCATCCCTGTACAATCATCCACGGTTAGTAGGAGTAGATGCAGGCACGTAATGTAACAGATCTTACAATCTGTCTTCTCTAACACTCTGGAAGAAGATTATGCAGAAACAAATGGAATGGAAAGCTGTGTTAAATGTGAGGTTAGTAATTGCTAATAGTTTGTCATTTTTAATTTATACAGGACACTTGTAAAAACAAAGCATTATTAAAAAAACGCACTGAAGAGAAGAGCACATGGATTATGTAGCTGAGTGGTTGCTGGACCTTTCCCTGTGGTCAGATGCACTTAAAGCTCACTCAACTCCTTTGCTGTTTTAGCAGACCAAGAAGAGAGGAGGAATGCCCAGTCCAGCCTTTATTGAGGATCCTCTTGTGGAAGAGCTGGCTCTTGTCTGGGGTTGGTGTTGGGATTCTTCTTCCTCCTTCAGGTTCTTTTCTTAGTGCTGTTTCCAGATGATGTTCTGGGCCCCTGCTAGAGAAGCAGCAGCATGTCCTTATGGACATACACGTTTCTACTAGTAGCTGTTGTAGCAGGGATAAGATAGCAGGCAGACTTATAATTTATTTTTAACTTGGAATTAATTTGCTTCCTTCAGCTGTGAATTCTAAAAGTGACTGTAAATGATAAAACTCTACCATTTTCAGCTTTGTTTCTTGCAGTTCAGTCTGTTACTCTTGTTTTTCTGAACTGGAGGAGAAAACGAAAACATAAAGCTGTCTGACTTGTTAAACAGAATTTCATTTTAATACCACGAGCCTGTGGGCGTAGCTGCTATACATCCTTTTAAGTGGTTCTTTGATTTTTATTTTTTTTTTAATTTTTTTATTCCCCCCCTTATCTGTTTTTGCTCATGGAGTCCCAAGAGCAATTTTCTTTGCCATAGGTATTGCTTTATACTATGAGTTTTTAATAACTATTTTTAATATTTTGTGTGTCCTCCACTCTTTCATTATTAAATAGTTTTAAAATAAAACTTTTTAAAATAGAAACTCTTCCAGCTGTAGATTTTTCTCGTATCTTTGTTTTCAAGCTGTACCAGTACAGCTTGGTATTGCTGTAGGAATTTCTGTAATTGGATATGTGACCTCCTTCAAAAACTAAGGTAGTTTATACTAAACTCTTAAATCCTGGGTATGTTAGCAGTGACAAAGTTTCAGAGATAATTTTACAATGAAGCTGCGTTTGTCCCTTGTTTTCCATTGCACCAGCCTGGCATATTCATGCTCTTTATGGGGACTCCCTCTAGTGAGCTGTTCTGAAACTCCTTTTTCCTCTTAGTTATGAGTATCATGTGTTTCCTTTCCAAGTGCTGTGTTTGTTGACTAAATCTAATGTGTGTTTCTGCACATGTGTAAGATACAAGGGCACTTTTCCTACTTTGAACTAGAAGGAACTCTGTGTAAGCTGGAGGGATAGGATGGACTTTGCTATACTTGGTGTTAAGATCTCAGCTGATGAATTTCATCAAGCTTCAAGAACAATGTCCCTAGGAAGAGCTCAGAGACATTGAATCATAGAATTGGCTGGGTTGGAAGGGACCTCAGAGATCATCAAGCCCAACCTTTGATCCACTACCGCTGCAGTTACCAGCCCATGGCACTGAGTGCCACATCCAGTCTCTTTTTAAGTATCTCCAGGGATGGAGAATCCACTACTTCCCTGGGCAGCCCATTCCAATGTCTGATCACCCTCTCTGTAAAGAAATTCTTTCTAATATCTAACCTAAACTTCCCCTGGCACAACTTAAGTCCATGCCCTCTTGTCTTGCTGATAGTTGCCTGGGAAAAGAGCCCAACCCCCCCTGGCTCCAGCCTCCTTTCAGGGAGTTGTAGAGAGCGATGAGGTCTCCCCTGAGCCTCCTCTTCTCCAGGCTGAACACCCCCAGCTCCCTCAGCCTCTCCTCACAGGACTTGTGCTGGAGTCCCTTCACCAGCCTGGTTGCCCTCCTTTGGACCTGCTCCAGGACCTCAATCTCCTTCCTGAACTGAGGGGCCCAGAACTGGACACAGGACTCGAGCTGTGGCCTCACCAGGGCTGAGTACAGGGGCAGAATCCCTTCCCTGGACCTGCTGGCCACGCTGTTCCTGATCCAGGCCAGGATGCCATTGGCCTTCTTGGCCACCTGGGCACACTGCTGGCTCCTGTTCAGCTTCCTGTCAATTAAGAGGAAGCTGAACAATTGGGAACATGATTAAACACTCAAAGGGTGTGACCTAGGAGAAAAAGCTTGCAGGCAGTTGAGTTAGATAGACAGAGATGGAAGATGGAGATCCAATCTGTAGGGAAAAATGGTGGTGGGGCAAAAATTTTCAACTTGTTTATGGTGAAGATATTAAACTCAAATATGTTCCTGAGGCTGGAGAGGTGAGGGGGAAGAGAAGTACCTAGACAATGTGTGGTGTCTCCACTGTTGTGTGTCTTTAGGCTAAACAAAACATTTTGGGAAGGTTGTAACAAGATTGGCTCTGTCCCATGGATCTGCAGGTTCACAGATGATTTAGTCACCATTGATTTTTTTTCTGCTAAGAGCTACAGTGAGTTTGTCTACTCTACGGAAGTTTTAAAAATCCTCAATCAAACCCTGTCTAGTTTTGCTTTACTTTTGTTGTTGATGTTTTCCAGTATCTTGCTACATTTCCCTAGCAGATGTTTTTTGATTTTTTTTTTTTTTTTCCCCCATGTCAAAATGACCTCAGTGAAGGCACAGAAAAAAACTGAATTAGAGCTAGTTAGGCAGAAGAGAAAAGTTTGAGAATTATTTGAATCAGAAAACTGACAGAAAGGCTGAATAGGCACTTGAGGAAAAAAATTCTACAAGTATTACGAACTGCTTCCATGTTGCATGATTCCTTAGGGTTCTGTTAGGTCCTCAGCTGCTTGTGAATATGCACATTATTGGCATGCTCTAGGGTGTTTATTTTATACCCCAGTGTCACTTTGCAAATTTAATTTTCTTTCAAATTAATAGACTTGAACAGACTGTATTTATGACTGCAGTCACTTTATAATAGATTTTCTACTGTGTGATGCAAGGATTTTAGAAAGGCATTTCAAAAGCTTGTGAATATTCCATTTCCTCTCCTTCTTAGTAATTTTCTTTGTGCCAATTGATTCTTCGAATTAATGTGAACCTGAAGTGTCTAAATGGTTTTGGAACCTACCTGTATAGGGAGATGATTGCTTTGCAAATACTTTTAGTCCACTTTTTTGAATTAAGTAGGGCCTTATATTCCAGAGGCAGTAATTCCTGGTATTAACTGGTCCTGGGAAGCCACCAGGGATGAAGGCTCTGGGATTACATTGTTTGAGAAATCAGATAACCAGAAACATTTACATAAACATATCTTGTAAAACTCACATTGACCCAAACAGGGAAAGTTTATTTGCCTTTGTGAAGGACATGTAATTGTAGTGAAATGTTAAAGGGCTTAAACTGCAGTTTGAGTCCATTCATAATTCTCACTGCTTACACAACATAAATAACTTTGCATAAATGTTGAGGTTAAGGAAGAAAAAATACTAACAAAACTGTGCAAGAAGTGTAAACAAAATGTAAAAAAGGGACAAACAATTGCTGATTATCACTGCTTGTGGAGAGCCATCCTGGGTTTTTCTATTTTTAGGAGTGTCTCCAAGTAAAAGCTTCTTTTTTACTTTTTGGTGGAGATGGACATGGGTAGACATGGGGATAGACTCTTAACTCTGGAGAAGCCCAAGAAACTGTATCCCTGCAGGTATACAAGGATAAACCCTCTCCCCCCCACCACAAAAAAAAAAAAAAAAAAAAAAAAAAAAAAAAAAAAAAAAAAAAAAAAAAAAGCAGAAGCTACTATTCATACTTAAACATTCACAGTCCTACTTCAACAGCTATTTTAGCATTTTACTAACCATGGCATCATTAAAGCCAGTGATCTGAAATTGTCTGGGTTTGTTTGAGTCAGGAGCGCTGTGGCAGTTCTTCCAGCAGGAAGGGATCTTACCTTCCTTGGCAGTCCTGACTGTGCAGCTGGGTGTTCTAAACATCTTCTAGTGCCTCTTAAATTTTACTGTAGCTATACTGGGGTTCTGGTGGAAGGGCTTCAGAAAATTCAGTCTCTTATTCTGCTTACTGCTTCGTCCTGAACACTACTGGTATGCACAGTCCCAGATCAAACAAAGCATTTTCTTGTCTGTGGTGCCTCCACCTGAAAGTGAGATGGTCTTTGTAATACCCTAATACAGTGTGAATTTGGGTTTGTTTGTGGTGGGGTTTTTTTTATGTTTTTGTTTTTTTGGTTTTTTTGGTTTTTTTTTCCTTTGTTTTTTGGGTTTTTTTTGACTGGAATATATCTGAATTTTCCTGGTTTTCCAGCTGTTCTCCCTTCAAGTTGCATTCTGGGCAATTCTTGGGCAAATCAATGTGGAGACAGGCTCAAAAGTCAGCTTGCTTGCCAAGCAAATCATTCTTATCTCTAACAGCTTAGGCCTTTGAGTCTAGGGACTCAACTTCTGCTTTGTCTTGGGTTAAAGACTTAAGTTACACAGCAGACACTTCGGAGGATTTATTTTTTTGAGGATGAATGTAAAGCTGTTTCATTAATGAGAGTAAGAAATAATCTCATTATGCTATAAGTGCAAGGCAAACCTGTCACTGCTGAGGTTTTTAGTAATGTGCTAGTATGCACACATGGTCCTTTTGAGAAGCAATGCCTTGGAATTGCTGCTTTGTTCTCATTGGGTTATGATATTGTGAATTACAGGGTAATACCTGCAGTATTTGAGTTTCTCGGGCATATTTGAGGACTTATGTACAGTGTATACACATAAGTACAGTGTATCTGTACTTATATACTTATGCTGTACTTATAGACAGCTCTCAAATCCATTTTGACCCTGAGAAGAGACTTTGAAGTAAGTGAGTGCAGGTTAATCTGAGAAACTGACAAAAATGTTTGTGATGAAGGAAAAGATGGAAGACAAAGGTGAGAAGCAAGTTATTTTTAATGGCCAGGAATGACTTCACTGTCCCTGCCAGGCTGACTAAATTGACTGCAGGTGAAGAGAATATCCCAAATCAGCTACCAATTTTGATTTGGTTAGAAAAAGTTGTCTGCCAGCCACAGAAATTTGAGAGATGGCAAAAGAAAACCAGTCCTCTTCCCTACAACAGTTTGGATGGTATTTGGATTACTTTTGTAACCAGCAGCATATTAATGGGCTTGTTGAGGATCTTTGCAAACAAGACTTGGCTCACCATGGCTTCTGTCAGTGTTGAGCATCCTTCTGTAACAACCAGAATGAAGTGTGAGCTTGAAAGCTCTGTTAAATCAGACTTTTATTGAAAGAAATGAGGGTAATCTATCAAAGATGTACAAGGCAGTATATGCTTTTACTGCTGAACTGTATTAAAGATACAGTCAGCAGGGCTTTTCCAGGAACTGTGGGATAGGTAAGGGACTTGCTGAGAGGATGTAGTAAATCATACAGAAGTATTGTTTGTTTGGTTTCCTTTTTTTCTCATGAGGCAGTGAATTTTGTAATTCCTTCTGTGGGGAAGGAGTCTCAGAAAAGACATTGTCAAATATACTTGCTAGTTTCAGGGAGTGAGAACTAGAGGCAGACTTGTGAAGGCTGTGGAGGCTAGAAAGTTGGGTGACAGTGCTAGTGTGCACAACATTAGGTGACCTTGCTGGTGATTTGAGTGTGGGACATCATCTGCTTTCCTTCTGACTCAAATTGGAGAATTAGCTTTTTAAATTGTGTGATAACTTGTCTTCCTGGTGGATTGTTTTTGTTACTTCTTTTTGTAGCTTATTGGCACCAATACTGTCATATCCAAACAGTAGCTTTCTTGAAATGGCTTCAGTTTTAAGAATTCAGTGTGTTTGATTTGATGTTAATTAGTGTTGCAGTAACTCGGACAGAAGGTGGAGGGGGAGGATGATGGTGTACATTTTAATTTTGGAAAAGCTCCAATAGGACACTCATTGGGGAGGGATGGGGAAAACAACTGTCCTGCTTGCTGGCAGAATGCAGTTAATGTGAAAGCAGATAACAAATCAGACTGTAAATTGGTTACAGAGGCTTATTTTTATTCTAACACAACAACTAACTGCAGTGTTTATCTTCTGTGGAAAAAGGGATGAACAGTATAGTTTTTAGGTTAGAGTGATAAAAGGTTCTTAATGTGATAATAAACACTTGATACCTTTCCACAGAGTCACTTTCTGCTTTGGTTAAGATACTGAGGGTGATGTGGTGGCAATGGAACTGTCACTTCAGGAGGCAAATACAGAAATTAAACTCCTGAATACACACACTTGAATACAAAACTACCTTTATGCTAATGTATGCTATAGTGCCAACATACATTTTGCTGTAGGTGGCATGGGTTTTGCATTATATGTGAGATTGTTGACCTGAAGTAGAATTAAGTGAGACTAAATATTTTGGAGGGGTTGAGATTAAATGATTTCTGACAGCAGTAGTTTCTGCTGAGATTAGAAGAGCAAGATCTAATATAAGTTTATTGTTTCTACTTACGGTTGTCTGTAATGCTGACAAATTTGAGCAAGTGTACTTGGATTTGTGGAAACTGATTAAAATGAAGCTTGATGTAAAATCTACAGGGTCAGATTTGTTTGGACTCTTTTTACCTTTTCACTAAATCTTCTCTTGGTCTTTTTACTTATAAATTTCACTTTTTTGCCTATTGAGAACTGTTTCCCACTTAAAATTATCACTTCAGCCATTCAGTTTAGATTTTGGCCAGTGTAAGAACTCAGGCCTCTTGAGACTTGCCTTGTGTCAGGATTAATTTTAAAAAAGAATAACAATATTCAGTTAAGCTATCTTTCCTTCTCTGTTTAGGTACTTCCTAATCATGTTGATGTTCAACAGTGCGAGACTGTGTTAAATTTTTGGCCAGTCTGTGTATGTAGAAGTGTCTGAGGTAACTGAACCTCATATTCATAACTGAATTATGTAGATTGATTATGCAAATCAGCACATGCAAATGCAGTGAATTGGTGATGCAAAAAATCCAGAGTTTACCAGAATAGAGACCTATTAGAACATTAGTAGCAAATCTTTTGAAAGCTAATGAATGTTGTGTTTTCACCTGTCCTAGTTACCAATTTCAGGTGGCAAAGCTTCAAGTTGAAATTTGCTGGTGTTTAGACTTTTCTTCTTCCCACTACCTCTGAATTTTGAGGCTGTTGTGGTTATAGGTGTTTGGAATAATTCTGGTTTGGAAAAATTGCTTCAGTAGGAGGATTATTTTAACTAATTTTTTTTTTTTTTTTTTTAACTTGCACCCTTATGGTTACCAAAGAAACCTATTCGATGGATCTAGTTCAAAAAACAAATAAAAAGCAATTAGTATGAGTTGGAGGTAAATGCTGCTATCTTCGTGGTTTACCGGTGCCCTCTGGAGGCGAAACTGAAAAATGCAGCAGTGGTACCTGGATTTCTAAACAGTGATCTTAGACCCTCCTTTGTAATCTTGTTTTACTGCTTTCTTGTTTTTTAGGTGAGAACGCTAAAGAAGATCTGCAGGGAAAGAAAAGTCTGAGTGAGAAAGTTTCCCTGTATAGAGGTGACATTACACTGCTTGAGGTTGATGCCATCGTTAATGCTGGTAGGTAATTACCTGTTTCATGTTATGTCTTAAGTTCTTTATAGTGCCACATTACAAGTTTGAACTTCGAAAAGTTGTATAGAATTGGTGTGTCCTGTGGAAATCTGTTGGGAACTATGTTTTTTCCCCATTTCTTTATATTGTCCCTATTCATCTTGTGGCAAGGTTTATTGTGAAACTTTAGTAGCGTAGTCACCAAGAAAAAAATAATGCTCTTATATCCCTTTTTTGACTTGAGTATCCAAGACTTTATATTTCATACTGGAGAAGACTGAACTTTGTTACTAAGCTTCTGAAGTACATTCTGGTTTGTTGGTAGAAATTAAGCCATTTGTGGGCTAGATAATATGAAAAACTTAACTATTAAAGTGACAGAAAAATCAGATTTGTCTTTTATGTGGGTTGAATGTTTGTTTTCTTGTAGGGAGATTGTATCTTCAAAATTTTTGGTCATGACCTGCAGAGTTCTGATTATTTTAGTTCTCACATAGTTACCAGGTCCACTTATAAGCATCTGAAGAACTGTGTGTAGCATCTTCTTGTGACAAATGTGGGTAGGGGTTATGCCCAGGCAATTAAGTTTTTGTGCATTAGGCTACAATAAGGTAATTTGGCTGGTTGGGAAAGACTATGCCCATGGCCCAGGCAAATCTTTCCTGCACTTCCCACCCCAAAAAGAAAACAGTTGTGTGCCCTGAGACTGGAATTTTATCCTTACAATCCTTGCTTATCATTGTCCTTACTTGTTAGGAGGGCTAATTAATTTTCAAGAAGTTTTCAAGTCGTATTCATTTATTGGAAGGAAAAGCTGCAATATCTTGTCCTTAATGGAATGAAATGCATGGATTCCCAAGCTTGTATGGGCCAAAACCAAGGTGGCATGTACTAATGTATCTTAATTTTTACTAGAAGCAAGACTGAGGGCTCAGTCTCATGTTGGGAAAAAGGTATTATTTTTATTTTGGGAAGCAGAAGATGACTTGCAGAACACTAGAAGAAACATTACTTCTTAGTTTTGTAATATATATTTGGATATCTGTACAAAGCCATGGTACTGAGGATAAACCTTTAATATACAGGGGAAAAAGGAAGGTAAGAAGGTTATCAGTTCTAGTCAAGCAGGTATTTCTGGTAAGAAGTCTGCAATTTTGCTTATAAAGTGGCAGTTGCTGCAGTTACAGCAACCAGGTGTCTCCCTTTGAACTGAACTCCTCCCAGATTTGGGGAGAAACTCACTTTTTAAAGGGAGTATTTTTTCCCAGGTGAGATGACAAATGGGGAGCCAAATCTTAGACTGATAAACAGTGAAAAGAGCTAGTGAAGAACATAAACTTCTTATGTCCCTTTTAGTTACTGAACCTCATACTGTTCAAGAAAAGGCTTCCTCTGCAGGAAACCATCTATTTATCTGCAGTGAGTCACATCAGCTGGGCATGCTGGTTAGGCAGACACCTGCTGCACAGTTTTCTTTGCTTCTGTGGCACACTGTGCAGAGCCAGACAAGGGAAGGTATGCAGAGGGGAGGATCTCTTCCTCTTTTAAGAGGCTCTGGTGTTTCCAGGGGGTGAATTACATCTGAATCTTTTTCACAGATTTGTGAGAGTTTGAAGCACTTGTCCTGCTGTACCTCCTTGTCCCAGTATTGGAAGTGTGTGGAACTAGAATATGTTCAGTTTGGAATATACAGTGTTAGCTTTGCTTTTGCAGAACTAATTTTGACTGGAGCCTTTGCAGATGATGAAATAAATGTTTTGATATTAAGTCTCAACTTTCCCTAGTGAAATATGCCTTTCTTTGCTTGGACTTCTGATTTCACAGCCATGTTTAAGTATTTTAGTGTAACAGCAATATCTTTCTCATTTTTTCTTAAATGGAGATAGCAATGGATTTTTTTTCTGTACTCTACTTTTCTCAGACTTGACCTTGAAGTATAATCTGATTGTTTAATTTTGAGGCATCCCATTTTTCTTAAGTCCAAAATTACATGTCAGGGTAGAAGTACTATGTATTGAAACTAGGAACTGAATGTATTATCAGTGAATTATGCTTAAACCAGTGTGTAAGTATAGATAGTGGCTGAACTATGCCTTTCCACATAAACAGCCTGTTAATGTGCAATCAGTCACTGCAGTTGCCTTGAACTTGTTGCTTAATGAACAGGTGGGGAAAAAGGATGGATTCTAATCTGGAACAGATCTGACATCAGGCAATTTCACTGATTGCTAATCCATTTCATTTGTCAACTTAATTTATCACACAATTTTCATCTTGTAGCTTCTGAAGTAGAAATTACTTCAGAAGCAGCCTGGCTGAATATTATGAAAGGTATTTGTGTCAGTCACAGGGCCTGAACTAGTATCGTGTATATACTTACTCTCCCCTTTTTTATTTTACAGTGACCAGTAGTTCTAACACTGGAGCTTATTTGAAATTATTCTGCAGCTCTTCATTCACTATAGAAATAAGTTCTTGCTGTTGAAAGTGGACTCCACAAAACTGTAAATCAGCCCTTAAGTTGCTTGTAGGATTTTAGCATAGGATGTTTGCATTTTTGTAACATTGATTGAGGAAAGAAGTTTGTAATGTTTGGGGTCTTGTGTGGAGTCTTTTTGTTTGTTTGTTTGTTTTCAGCTGAGCTAAATACAAATGGTTGCTTATGCTGGGAGCTTCTTAGTGAGTTTGCTTTCTAGTAGCATGTTTTGAAAGCATGTTTTAAATGTTTTATCTCTATTGTACAGATAGGGAAATAGAAAATTTGTGTGAAATCTCATACATGTAGTCATCTGGCATCTGCCCATGTAACTTACACGGTTGTAATTTCCTCTAGGAGTAAAACCAATAATGCTAAGAAATTGTTGTTAATTTGGTTTTCATCTTTAGTGTGAGCAGACTGTGGTGTTAATCAGAGGTTTCTCAAGTTAATTTACAGTTGGTGGCAATTACACTTGTGTGTCAAACCCCAGACTAATTTATATTTAGTCCCCACTTTTTCATCAGAAAAGTCAATGTTAATAGTTGAGAGAATTGTTCATTCTCAATCATGACATTTGTGAGTTTATTACTGCTTTCAGTGGAAAACACTTTAAGCATGGCTGACAGGCAGTAGGTATGGTTAAACTTGCACTCTGCTTCTGGTCTAATGTGACTTAAATGTAGTTTTTCCTTTCAGTGTAACACTCATTTGGATGAAAACGAAAAATTTGTGTAAAGCGAGAGTGATCAAGAGAACAAAACCAAAGAAAAGTACAGCTGGAGGCACAGTCTCATTTAGGTGGATTACTTTAGCTGCTGTCTTGGCCAAACATCATTTGCTCTAAGGAGGTAGCAAAGGCTTAAGATAGAGGACCATTAACTCAGAATGGTATTGCAGCAAGATAGTAGCAATATACTTTGAAAATATCTCATGTATAATAAGTAAAGCTCGAATCTTAAGGAAAAAATAATAGGATTGTCAGTGTGGTGATGTAGTTAAAAGGGATTTTTTTTCTGTGTTCTGGAAAGTACCTTGAGAGGGGGGAAATGAATTGCAATGAAAAGTGTTCTTCTGTATGCCAGTATATGCCATCAGTGTGCTTGCAGCTATATTGCTTAGGTAAGGGGGTGGCTTCTGAGTGGATCTGTGCCTCAGACATGGTCCTGGGTGTTTTCCTGCTGAGTTGTATTGTGCCTATGAGCTGAGAGTTTTGGGTGAATGAAGAGTGAAACCTTGCATGCCTACGAGGAAAGCTTTGCTCATCAGCCTGCCATATGAAAACTTACTGCAAACAAATAGGCACTTCATGTTATGAAGCACTGTGATGTGAGTATTCAGTGATTTCTTGAGAAACCATAAAAAAGCAGTAGAGAAGCAAAAGCACTTCCCATTGGTACAGTGCGTTCAAGAAGCTCTTCAAACTGACAGATTGTGGGCTGAATGAGGCACCAGACACACAGCAGGTTGAGGTTTAGAGCTGTTTCACTTTACATGTTATTCTCTGCTGGCATAGAAGTCTGAGTAAAATGAGATGATGTGTCTATTATCTAAAATAATTATCTGAAATGAAGTTGTGGCTGACCCATTATTGGAAGTGTTCAGGGCTGGGCTGGATAGGGCTTTGAGCAACTTGGTCTTAGTGGGAGGTTCGCTGCCCATGAAGAAGGGGTTGGAATGAGATGATCTTTGAAGGTCTCTGTCAACCCAAACCATTCTGTGAAATACTCTGGCACAAGGTTAGATGGCTGATTATCTTTTCTGTCTGGATTCAGCATAGTCTGTTAGTCTTCTGAGAATCGAATGTAAAATGGGTGAGGTGGACATTTTGATAGCCTAGCCTAATCTGATGATCTGTGGTACATGGATTTATTTACCAATCTTGTCTTCATCAGTGTTTTACTTAGAGCAATATGTTATCTTTTTCTTTGTGCATCCATTGTTGAACCCATTTATTGTTTCTGATTTTTTCTAGGCTCCCTCAGCAGTAATTGTCCATATAAACCGTGTGTTGCTTCCTCCCCCCCTCCCTTCTCATGAAAAAAATCACAAACTGCTAGGGATTTGATGAATGCAAATATAATATTTCAAGTAACTTTGACAATTTCTGGATTAGAGAGAATGAGTGGGAGTAGAGGATACTACTTGAATCATTTGTGATTTGGGTGTGGAAGTAACTCACTATATTTTAGTGTTTGTGCTTTCGCTTCAGCTCTTGTTCTAAGGGTTGTTCGTGACCACTCAAATTTAGCACATTTTGTCTCTGTAACCAGGGTGTTGCAAGTAGGGCAGTCAGAGCTGTGAAGGTTCTGCTGTAGATCCATGTTTATAGCAGTGTTCAGTAATTAAGGGGAATACTAACAGGTTGTGAAATGTCAGGCCTTTCACTACATCATCTTCACTTTCAGCTTTTCTGCCCTCTGACACTGCTTTATTTTATCCTTTGTAGCTTGAGGGGGTGGTGACTTCAAATGCTTGTTCCTCTTAATATTCCAGGACTGTGAAGTGGACTTTACTAACCATCAGACCAACGTGATTGTTGATCTTTCATGCCAGGGTTACCCTGGACCTTTTTTTGGTGTGTACCCTTTCTAGAGAAAACTAGCAAATTATAGACCAAGCACCTGCAAATTTGTCTTTAAGTCTTCCTGCCGTCGAGAAGCACCAAGTGGTGTGGGATGCCATGAATGGTTTCTGACAGCAGGTGGCAATAGTGCCACTCTTATCGTGAAACCACTTTTCGCTTCTGTACCTTGATTTTCCTGGACATAAAATCAGTAATGACATAAGCAGAGGCATCAGAATGCATGTATTCTGGGACTGCTTGTTGGGTAGGCCATTGATGATGCTCATACATCTCCAAGTGTCTATTCCATTTCATTAGGTGTGTTTAGTGTGTGTTTGAAGTAGAATTGGAGACAGACGTGGTTTGGAAGAACTGTAAGCATCTGTTCTACTTCCTAGAGGAAAATATTTAGGAGGAACCTTGCTACCAGCCTGTCACATCCTACATTTGACAGTGCAGCTGTCATCTGGAGTGCTTTGATGGAACAGTGTGTTGTAAGAGGTCGTCTTGAACAATTATGCTTTGTCTCATAACATTAAATCCACTTTTAATTGGGATGCGGGGCGGAGGGGGAGATTATCCAAAGGATTGTGGGTTTTTAAATCAGTAGTTGCAACAGTGTGTTCTCCATCGAGGCAGGCTTGCAACACTGGTCTTTTTCAAGCTTTTGCATTTAAAAAACCCTGAACCAGTTGAGCTTCTAGCTATTGCTAAAGTGTAAAGGCATGAAAGACAAAGACTTCTTTTAAGTCTCTTTTCTGCCATACCTGCAAAATCTTGGCAGTGGGTGGTCAGCTGGTAGGCTGGGATTATCCATCTAGCATTAATGTTGCCCCTCATACTTCTCTGTACAGGTGTGTGTTCACTCTTCCTTTCTGTTGTAACTTTGAACACATTGGGATGGAGCAGGTTGTTCTGGGCTTGTACAGGTATTACATGGTCTCAGTCAGTGTAAATAGTACAGTAAGGTTAGCATGGGAATTAGTATTTCAATGTTTAATGTAATCCCATTAAATGTATGCAGTTAAGTATTGAATAGGGGAAGGTCTACTTCGATTGGAGCAAGTAAGCTTTATCTCCTCTATGATAGTAGTTACACAAAATGGGATGATATCTACCACCAAAATGGTAATGAGAGTTGATGTTAAAAAATGCTGTTGTGTAGCAGTCTGCCTAACCCCATCTTGTCTTCTCTTACCCCAGGAGGCATTGCTTTTGCTCAGTTCTCTAAGCAGCTGAGTAGAAAACCAGTGCTGTCTCTCCCACCCTTTGTTATGATTTGAGATTTGCCTGGTGTGTTGCCATTTGCTGTGGATTTGGAGAAGCTTTTCAGAAATGCTAGTCCCTTGAAATACAGTTTCAGTTACTTTTTACATTAAAAATTATGGACCGTGAAATGCAGTTTGTTTCATTTTAACCTGTGGCTGTTAGAAACTGACTTTTCTGACAAAAGAGAAACATTTCTGTTGCACAACCAGAGGTTGCTTTTCTTAAGAATTCAGAATTTCTCTTGCTTAAAACTTTGGTATTAAAGGTATGGTTTGTCTTAAAAAAATAATCTGGACTCTAAACTCCTTTGTGTCACCCCTTTTATGTCACAGTCATAAAAACTAGTAATGGTAGCTAAATATGCATCAAAGCATGGTGGAGGCTTTTGAAAGTGGTATTTGCTCCTTAATCCAAGCAGGAGGACAAGTGTTGTTTGCATCCTGTGCAGGTAATGTGCACTTAATATTTCTGGACCTTTGTTTAGAGTTCCTTTAAAAATAGTGCTGTGCTCTTAGGATGTGTGTGGGAATAGTTTTAAGTCGAGTGTTGAAGATGCTGCAAAGCCCTGTGTTTGCTCACAGCAGTGGGCTGATGAGCTACTGCTGCTCCTCCATCCCTTTGATTCACTAGGAGGTGATAAGAGCATTCAGGTTTCATTTTAGTATCTCCTGCCTGGATTGTGAATTGCACCATGTGCTCTAATGGAAAAAAAATGGAAAAAAATGAAAAAAAAAAGGAGTGGTACTGCTCCTTCTTGCTTTGGGGTGGCACCCTGGCTGCAGAGGAGGCATTGGAAGCTTTGCAGCTCCTCCCCTGAGGTGTTTTGGAGGGCAGGCTCTCTCATGAAGAAGGGGTGACGTGGCTCTCCTGGGAGCTGTGTTGTAAGGGCCCTTGTTCTCAGCTGGCTTCAGCAGTGATGCCTTGAAGCCTGGGGCTTTTATTGCCTATTGTGTTGGAGTTGTTGAAACTTGTGGAAAAACATTGCTTCAGAAAACTTAAGAATATTGCTATTCTTTTCTTTGTCACTTGCATTACTACACTGCAGTAACTTTAATCTGATGTAGAACATGAACCACTTAAGTATGTCTCTAGCACCTTCATTTTATGCTTCAAAGTTGGCTCCTGTAGAGTAATAAATAGAAGTAGTTAATATCCGGTATTTTTAGTTGTAGGTTGTCTCAAAAAGATGGGTCTTTCAGCTACATTTGATTTTAAATGCTTTGCATTGCAAACCCACATTAGAAATGCTTCAAAATTTGAAGTGTGAACCATATTGCTTTCCTCCAAGAGAACTGTGCTCCTATGTCATGTAAAATAAGTTTTTATTTAAGAAAAAGATGGTGCTGCTTTCAGCTCCATCAAACCAGGTTATAGAGGAATGTTAGTCTTCCCAGTGACTTGATATACTAGATAGTATTAACTGGTTGACCACTGCCTTTAAATTTCAAAGAGTTTGTGGTATATATAGCTTTTTTCAGAGAAACTCTGATTTTTTTTTTTTCCCATTGTGTTGGTTTCTGTCTACTTGGAAGTGATTGCCTTGAGCAGTGTAGTCTGGGTCACTACTTGACTAGTTCTGAATTTCTGCAAGTTGGGTCCTGATGCTAATCTTTCTGAAATTAAAAAAAAAAAAAAAATCTAGAATAGTGAAAAATTGTGGATTTTACCTGCAGAGTTCACTGTATTACTATAATTCACTATATAAGCTATATTGGGAAAAGTAAAAAATCCAGAATTTATGCATAACTTCTTATTACTGAGGTTTTGCAACAGTTTTTATTTTAGGTTGGCCATTACCTTAAAAAATAGAACAATTCTATCTACCTTGGGGGAAGGGTGGACTCGGGAAAATACAGTTTTCTGTTGACTCCTTGGATGATCACATACCCAAGTGCTGGAGGCAAGATGATTTTTGCCTTGTGTTCAGCAGAGCTTTGCCTGCCAGCAGTTCTGCCTTTGCCCTGACCCAGCTAATTATAGTGTTGTCTTTTCTTTTCTTTTTTTTTTTTTTTCTCCTTCCACTACTAGATGAAAACCCCCTCTATTTCAGAGGGATGCATAATCATGACTAGGGCTGTTTCACCACAGAGTGATTTCCCTACCTTTTGTCTCCTTTCTGGCAAAAATGAACCTGCTTAGGAGGTCCAAACTTGGTGATTTGGTAGGACATAAAGCCCAAAGGCTCTTTAGGTCAGGAGTTCCAGCTTCAGAGGCTGCAACTTTTTTTCAGATTAGTCCCCAGTGATTGGATTAGAATGGTTCCTTAAATTCAAAGTGAATCCCCCAAGAGACAGCACAAGGAGTCTTTTCAGGTGGGAGTGTTTATTATGTACTCTTATCAAAGACACACTGTAAGGTTTTGGTTCCCCTCTTTCCTTCTTAGTGTCTGTGTCTCAGGGGTTGAGTTCTCTCTGCCTTCTTTTCTTCCGTGATGCTACTATCAACATCAGACCCATAAAAGGATTTGAGCCAAGAAGTAGAGCTTAGCAACATCTCTTCTGCCTTCTTCTTCTCTCCCATCCTCCAGTGCCAGCAGCAGAGCAGCTGGTGTTGACTGAAGCCTCCTTTCTACCCGCTCCACCCTCCACCCTTCTTCTCAGGGAGGAGGATGTGGGAGGGGAAACATACATGGTGTTGTCTTCTCTCTTTAAAAATGTCCCTGTGAGCTCTTGCCAAATGTAGCCTCATAACTGCAAATTGTTGTCTCCAGTTGTGACCTTCCAGCCTTGGTTTTAGCACCCATGGGCACCAGAAGTCAGGGAAGCTGTGCTGTTGTATTTAAAACCCCTTTTTCTTATTTGTGCCAGTGCCAATCACCCAGGAAAGCGGAGTTTTGTTCTGATTTCTTGTCGACCTCTTTTAGAGATCCAAGGATGTTCTGCTCTGCCTGGGGGTGAGAGTGAGATGGATGGCTCCTTGGTGCCTTTGCTATAGACACTCTGCCTCAGGAGTCTCCCCCGAGCGCTGCTGAAGTCACTTCATATTTCATAATCCCCTGCTGACAATTAAGTCAATTTGCTGGTGCAGGCGTGATGGAGCTAAGCTAGGACATGTTCCTTTTGCAGTCAGGATACGGAATGAAAAGCTTACTTTTCTGCTTCGATTGAACTGAAAATTGAAGCATATCATTACCTGTCCCTGGCTTGGAATGGAGATCAGGTTTCTCAGTGGCATTGCCACCCTTGGGGGACTCCTTTACTTGTTAATTTGTTTACCTTTTTTTTTGTTTGAGGGGAGGGAGGGATCAAGGCAGACAGGCACTGTGTTTGGTGGCAAAGTTGATAGAGCATCACCTCTCAGCAAGAAAAGATGGAGCCATTAGCTGTGGATCCTGGAGCTATAGCCAAAGATCTGCTTGTGGGAGTGGGGAAGGTCACGTCCACAGCCTTTGTGAAAGAGACAGGCAGTTTGGATTGGTGCAAAATAAGTAGTTTCTCTCTTGCTCAAGATGGTCTCTGACCAGATCAAGGGATTTTTTTTTTTTTTAAATTCCCTAGCCAAATGCGACATTCCTCCTGCTTAAAGTATTGCTTTGGCTTTCTTTTTTTAGAATATTATCTTATGTAGTCTTGCTAAATATATAAGTTAATCTTGCTCTGGCTTGAGTCTAATTCTTTCATCCTGGCACAAATGAAGTCCTGCAAGTTTGGAGTCAGTTTAGTGAAATGGAGGATGATTTAATGTTAAATGAAATTTTGGGTGCTTTCTTTTTGTGATGAAATCAGTTTGAATTGGCTTGCATTCTTTTGGCTTGGGAGTATGATGTTTTTTAAGCACAGGGTCTTTTTAGTTGATGTTTATGCTCTTGTAGCATAGTATTTAATTCTCAATGCCTATACTGCAGCATGTATTCTGGGTGTGTACTTGCACTCATGTGTGTTTTTCTTTAAATTTAGCTGAAGTTTTAAGCATTTTTTGCAGATCAGCTAGGTAAATAGCCTGCACCATCAGCAGTCTGCTTGACATTGTACAATTACTGAAGATAAATCCTATATAATTAGTGAGACTGAAGAGTTTTAAATTATGATTCTGAATTCTGTTCCCTTGCATTATACCTCTTGTGAGTGTATGTAAGGAATCGATAAGTTAGGTAAGAAAAAAAATGTACATATAAACAGGACTTAAAAAGAGTTGCTGAACAGCCCTAGACTTTTAATCCAACTGTTGTAAGAATTGGTCCAGGTGTATCACACGAAATATCTTAGCAAAATAAAGTCAAACATATTGATACAACTTCGGCAGTGCACACGTGAATGTACTGGTTTTGTTTTGGACGTTTTTCAATTAAATACTCTTTTAAATGCTCCTCTTTTTCTGTAGTGTGTCATAATTGAATTTTCTCCTATGTAAAGTGCATATGCATGTGTGAAGATAGTTGATGAGAGAAGGGAATTGAGAGAAAGATGTTCTCTGAAATGTTCTCTGAAGAGAGTTTATGGATTTAAAAAAATTTTATACACTTCCTTTCTTTTGAAAACCATCCTGGGTGAGGCTGTGTTGATGGATGTAGGATTTCCATTCTTAATTTATGTGAGCTATTTCATCTTCAGATTTGGAAATCTGTTTCTGATACTTCCTTAAGCAACTTTCTTCTGCTTTCCTTGAAATGTTTTCTTTCAGAGTGCCCAGGTGACTATTTTGGTGTTAACCATACTATTATTCTAATGCTTAATACCTGCATCGTATATAATTGCTCTTTTAAATGAGGCTGCTGTGTCACTGGATAGATTTGAGTGTTATTCTTGAACCTGGGAAAAGCAGGAGAGTTTGAATTCTATTGTAGGAGTAGTCACGTTCACTTTGGAAGGATTGTTCACACGTAATTTAAGAACATACACAAGTCTTGAAAAATTATGTGTTCGAGGGCTATTTCTCATTGAAGTTTTCCCCCCAGTATTTAATAAAAAGGCACTAATTTTTGTTCTCTTTAAAAGCTGCTCTCTAATCACTGTAGTTCATTATTTCAGCTTCAAAGTGTAGTCTGTACAGAGAGGCAATGAGGTGTATCCACATCTAGAAATTAAGCAATAATCATGTAGTTTGGTGTTTCAACAGGCTCTGTTCATTAGTAAGTACAATGATCCATTGTAAGTACTCGCTGTAGTCATGATGTTCTTAACAGTCTGAAACTTAAATTCTCTGGAATGATTTTTAAATGTATTATCCTGACTGAAGCAGTACTCCCAGGTGTATCAAAAGCAATTCCATGTGTCTACTGCTCTGGAGAGTCATTATGGGAAGGACAGCAGAAACTGTGTCCTTAATGTGTGCACGTGTGTATGTTGCTTTGGATTTACCATTAATTCATGCTTGTACTAAGAGGAAGAACAACACCTAGGGGCATGGCTTAATGACTAGAAAAGCTTCTTGAACTAAAACACATCAGAAGAAATAGAAGCAAGAGAAACAAAAAGGCACACCAAACACTGAGGAAAACTGGCAAAATGGAGAAATAAAACTAAAGTGCTGCAAATCAGTGGGAGGAGGAAGCTGGAGCTGAAATATAGGTGGGCAGATGCAGAAGAAATTGTTAATGATTTTACGGGTTTTAATTATGGAAGTTCATCTTGCAACTCCAACTCAGCCCTTAATGATTAAGACAATGCCTACCAGTTGTGAAGCTTGATCAATAAGACTGTGGGATGTGAATGAATGCTTTTAATAGATGAGAAGATGAGTGAATGTTTAGATGTGCTACAGATGTGAGTGGGAAGAAGCTGAAGAGGATCACGGGAGCAGAGTGTTACGGATTTGGGGCTGTGATACAGAAATTTGGGAGCTTTTCAGCTATAAAAACAATTAACACTTTTACTCTAAATGAGACAGAGGTGGTACCTTTAGTGTGCTTTACCTTCTCCCCTGGAAACTGCCAACCCCCCTGGTCAAGTGCATGAAAATGAGAAAGTCAGCCATTGGGTATAATTTATTTCATCTTACTGGCTTTAGTGAAGGACTTTATGTAAATAGTTATTATTGATAGCCTGTGTGAGGTAATTACAAAATGCTTTCACTGTGGGGAAGGAGAGTAGTACTTATTTTGTGGTTTTAGTTATTTTTGGTTTGCCAGGAGACTGTTCACTACAGAAACCTTTCTGCATCTACAAAACCGAACCACCCATAAAAAACACTGCTGATTTTCAGTTGCATTTCACAGTGCAGACTACTTGTATCCGAGAAACTGTGCAAGAAGATGCAATGATGCACGTAGGGCTCTTGAATCTGATGTTTTGTGGAGGGGAGCAGCTGGATCTGGTGTGCTGCTCAGGCTACTGTGGCTTCTCAGGCAGGGCCAACACTGTTGTCTGCTGCCTCTGCATTCTCAGCCAGTAAGACAAAGCACAGAGGCATGGCTCCTGAATGATTAACTATCAGTGTTTAAATCTGATCCAAAGAAATGGCAAGCTGTGTAATAACCACAGTTGCCTCCATGCTATTGAGAGCAAAAGGTCAGTGATCCCAGAACAGTGCTGGTCTATCCTTTGCCTCCTAACAAGCGTTAAATGTTTTATAAATGGAGGCAGAGTTCAAATTACTGCTCTTAATTTTTTTTTTTTTTTTTTCTCTTTCTTCAAGATGAGTGCAGCACTGAATTAATTTAGTTTTTATTGTGGAGGCTTCAGGTCGCTAGAGTGTGCTGCAAGCCCAGCCCTGTGCAGCACAGGCTGGCTGCAAGCTCTCCCCAGTGCTTTTCCCTGCCTCTGGGCAACTGGGAATTTTTCATCATGTTGCTTTGCTGTCGCCTGGGCAACTTGAGCGAATTCCCCTGCTATTTTCTTTGTGTTACACCCTACTGCCCTGCCGATGAATGACCTGGTGGCTTGTTAGCCTGGTACCTGGGAGCCCCAGGAGAGCATCGTGTCGTTAAGCATTATAACATCCCTAGGGATGCCTTTATTTTGCCAAGTAAGGAGCCTGAACCCAAGGAGGTTGCCACACTGGCTTATAAAGAGCTGGTATCAACAGTGTTTAATTAAACCCTTTATAATTGTTGTAGAGTGATGTTTATGGAGTTGGGCTTCAGAGCTCTGTGGTGGTGAATGTGGGGAGGAAAGCACAGACATGATGCAGAGGGCTGCGCATGGAAGGAAGCATTCTGTGCTTACAATGCTTGGAAATTTATTGGTTTTCTTTATCAAAAAGTCTTAGTTCTGCCTTTTTAGAATAAATGTGGTCTGCTTTCCATGTTCGTGCAAGGTATTCTTTGACATAGATGCAGAAATTGAAAGTATTTGGGGTTTTTTGTAGGTGTTTCTTTGGGTTTTTTTTTTTTTTTGACATTCAGTGCTTTTCTGCTTGGTCAGGAAAACTTTGCACAGTTGAATTCTTTTCATATTTTTGGTGAAGGCTGAGGCAGTCTGGATGTCTAGCTTGAGGACAAATCCAAAACTGTAAAAATGTAATTAAAAGATTTTTTATTACTTCTGCTGTCCTGTCTTATTTTAATTAAGTTCATCCTCTGAGGAAAATTGCACTCTGTAATACAGTGGGAAATCCATAATGTCTTCTCTTTTTCTTGGATGAAGATCGTGGTTGACAATTCTCCTCTGCGGGCATACCATGAATTTCTGCCGTGAGAGTAAAAGCTCAGCTGTGCAGGGAGCAGTTTTCGTAGGTCCAGGGCTAAAGTCATGAGGTTTGATACAGAAATAGAGGACAAGTGCCTTCCATCTGAGTGTGAATTAGCCTGTCTTCTGTGTAAGTAAATGTGTATTTTTCGAGTCATAACTTTCTAGAACCAAAAGCACATCAAGGAAAAGCACTGTTACGTATGCGTATTTCTATCTATACATTTTCCAAAGAATGAAAGGAATTATCGTCTTCTGTTTGTTGCTTAATACTCTACTGGAAGGCAAGCTATTATAAGGGCAGCATCAGTCTGAGCACCCCTATATACAGAGTAGGATTACCAGCAATTCTGAGCATCAGGCTATTGTCAGGAGAAACCCTTGTTCAGTTGCAGCTGTGTGTCCTGGTGCCTACTCCAGTATTAATCTCAGTCTGTGAAGCAAGCAGGCCATCTTGTGCAATTTAAGAGAAAACTATGGGAAATGCAAGTGTGAAGTTAGGGAAAAATACTCTGCTGAAGGGTGCCCTTTCCTGCCCCCTCTGATAATTTCTATTTCATGCAAAAACAGGTTGTCGAGCTATTTTCTGACCTAGTTGAGCATGTGGATCAAGTGGCCAAATCAGACTGGCAGAATCTTTAAGTGGGGTTAGTGTTTTATGGCAATGTGATAACACTGTTTAATCTGGAAGTAGTTACGTCTGCTAATATGTCTGGAATTTGTGCCAGATGGTCATTTTCTTGTCTAGAATGATTCAAGCTAAACCTGAAAAAGAAAAACAAAGCACCCCTACAAACAGGTCTAGCAGCTTCACTGCTCGTACAACACATGGAGCTGCTTTGTCCGGTGTCTTTTACTTAAATGTGGTGAACGCAAGTTTGGCACACCAACTTTCAAAAAATAAAAGTTCTCTTTCTGGGCCATTGAGGGATGAATCCATCATCTTAATTTTTGTTCTTTAATGTGAGAAATGAAATTATTTTTTATTATTGTTGAGCTATAAGTTAGGAGTGTAAATTTCATTGGAAAGCTAGCAAATGGAACATGCCTGTGAAGAGATTAAAGTAATTATACTGCAGTGCTCCACTAACAACAGAGAGCAGTCTGGGATAAAATTACTCGGAGAGATGCCAAACCCAAGTTTGGTTCCATTTTAAGCTCAAACTAATTAAAGTTGTCAGGTCTTACAGTGGTCAAAGGTTGCTATATCTGCTACTTTGAAATAAATGAACCTTTTTCTCAATCGGCAGCACTAACAGCCACATGTTTGCAGCTGTCTTTATAATAAAAAGTGCTTCAAGAACCTTCTAGTTCTTGTCTGTGTGTTTATCTTTGTGCATGTCTATTTTAGAATGTCAAGTGGCATATTCTGGTCACAATAGGGAGTTACCTGTCTCTTCAACTCTACTCATTAGTCTTTTTGTCTGTGCCTGCCTGTGTGTTTATTTCATTTGTGAGGAAGAATTCTTATAAAGAAGCATCATCGTGAGCCTGCTTTGAGACTTCCTTTTTCAGAAAAGCTGCTTTTGGGTTTGGTCTATTTAAATAGCTGTACGAGAGTCAGGAGGACAAATATGAATTCCTAGGAAGTCTGCTAGAATATTAAATTTCATAAATTATTCTTAATTTTTCAGACGTCATATGCCAAATGCAACTGACCTTAGAAATTGTCGAGTGATCTATCTAGAACATAGTAATGAGTTTGGTAGTTCTAAGTGGTGTAACCATACTGCAATCATCTCTCTGTTCCTAAAAATTGGAAACACTTAAAAGAATGGAGATGAGATTAGTGTTGTTTTGGGGCGTTTGGGGTTTGTTTGGTATTTTTTCTGTAACTTGCATTGATGTGGAGCTAGGTGTCGGAATGTTAAAACTGAATTTTGCAGTCTTGTACATCGTAGTTTGTAGGTGAAAAGTTTGAAAATGTTTTCCAGTGTCCATCTTGCTGCATCTAAAGACCCAACTCTAGTTTTCTGTGACACACAAGAGCCCAAACCTTTGGAAGCCTCTCCACTTATACACGTGTGTGCACACACAGACGAGCTGAAAAAACATAGTCAAGCAGGGCATTCTTTTGTGCTTTTCTTAGGGATGAGATATAAAATTTAGGCACTGTCTTTTTAGCATAGTAGGGCTCAGGAATGGTGCTGGGCAAACATCTGGGTGAAATTTGTTTTTGCCTGAAGAATGATGGAGAAATACATTTGTATTACTTAGTCCACCTGTTTTCTCTGTCTCAAAAAAATAAAAAAAGTTTTAGAAAGTCCTTTGAAGTTTTCCTGTTTAGTTTATTTTTACATGGGGGAGGAGAGAGCTGAGAAGATACAAAATAAAGAGGCTTTTATCAACTGGAGCTACTTGCTATCCAGTTGGATGTATTGTTGGATGTATTTCACTTTTTCATACTACTTCTAATAAATCAACTTTTACCTCTAAAGTTTCACCTACCTCTACTGTAGACTTACCATGAAATCTAGATGTCAGGCTTGACTAGCTAAATTCCAACTGGGATAATTAATAATTTGCCCTTGAAAATTCAAAAGTTCATTTGAGATTTTTTTGTGTGTTTGTTTTTTTTTTCTCCTTGCCACCCTACTGACCTGAGCAGCTTTGAAGTGGAACTTCTAGGTACACTGTGTGTATGTGAATATATATAATTTGCTTTGTGATATCCACTGTGCATGAGTGTAATGAGGAGTGTTGAGAAGACAAGCTTGAAAGTATCATGTCAGTTGACTTTCTGTGCTTTGGGATGTCTCAATGTTTCATGAAAGGTAGTGGGTTAAATTGACTGTGTGTTTTATTCTTAGGAAGTAAAAAAAAAAAGAAGTGCAAAGAGGTGCTTTTATGGCTATTAACTAAGTTGCCAAGATGTGTGTCATATATGAAAAATGTACAGGTATGAGATCAAACAGGTTGTGTAAGACTTGCTTTGATTTTGTAGCGTCTGTGTATAATTTTAGCAATAAGGTTCAAGCACAATTATGAAATAATACTGTTTCCTTTCCTGTGAATTCCTGGTGCTGTAGACCTTACCTTTGTAGTGAGCTTATATATCTGTAACTGTTCACAACAAGCTTTCAACACCAATTACAAGACAGAATTATTTACCCAGACTGAAATGGCAATCTGAAGCAACGCTAACGAACCCCAGGGGATGGGGATAACTCTTAGTTATAGCAGGTGTTTGCTAGGCCATGGCTTAGCAATTTGTTGCCTCAAACTTCAAGGGAGGCAACCTATCTGAGCAGAGTGTCTGTTTATGAGCCTTTCATGGAGATGACTCCAGAGTGGTCACTGTGTAATAAAAAAGCTCGTTAATGAAAATGTGGGCAGCGTATTTGCACTGGATGTCTTGAGAAAAGTGGGTAAGTGTAAATGCTGTACTTACTTTTTTGGGAAGACAATCTTGAAAGTACTGTATTAACAATAAATAAAGCTATATTAGTAGCATGTTAGTCTGGATGTTGTCTATATTACCCTACTGAGAGAGTTACCCACTGCTCAGCCATGACAGTTTTTCTGTGCCTCCCCTTGCCTTTGCAGGAGAAAGTCACTATTTGACCATTGTATGCAGCCTTCTCTTTATGGGTGTGGAGAGCTGGGGCTTTAGCATCAAGCATCAGCCTCCAAATGCCCAATTTTTAAAATGCAAAATGTATTTTACATTGTTTGCTGCTATTGCTGTAATCCTGGACCAACTTTTCCTCAAACTTCTCTGCTTTGCTTATCTCATCCCCTCTAGGAGGGAGACCTAGCTGCCCTTAGCCCTTCAGAAGGATAGAGGTAGCTTCAGTGTTAAATTTCTCAACCTCTAAATCTTATTGTAAAAGTGATTAGACAGATTCATAGTTGATGGGTCATAAATGGATAGTAAAAGGACTGGACATAAATGTATGCTCTAACATCCTTAATGGAGCAGTTACAGATGCAGGGGGAGTGCAAGGGGAAGGAACTGCAGGCAGTCGTCAGGCTGCCACGTTCTCCCTGAACATTGTCCCCTGTTGCTCCCAACTGGGGGAAAAATCCTGAGCTAGACAGACCATTAGTCTTACCCACTAAGACACTTCTTCCTCTAAGTAGTATTTTGGAGTAGGTATCTCTTGCTTTTAAAAACTAAACTGCTCGGGCTTCTCAGGACAGGTCTGTTTTTCCTCTTTGCCCCTGTCATCAGGAATAAATTTGAATTTGCATAAAATATGGAAGTAAAGCTGCATTTATTTCTGATAACACTGAAATAGGAATAAATGTCATAAGCTAAGTCCACCTTCTCTAAATATTTTCTCCTTTTATGTTCAAGTTGGCTTGTACTGACTGACAGTTCAATTATTTCAGCAACATGTAGCTATTTGGGATGTCATGGAGTGATATGTATATTTATATATCTGCACTCTAGTAGGTAAAGCCAGCCAAAGCAGTGACACGAAGCTGTGTGCTCTATTCCTAGAAACAGGAATACCTAGGCAGCTGTAATTGAGTGAGCTGAACGTGGTTCCTGTTGGGGATTTGCTCTTGGGTGTATTAGTAAGCAATAACCATTAGAGTAGATGTGCATCCACATGCACACACATGCTTTTTTTTTAATGCAGCTTTTTAGCCAAGCACAGGGTAGTCAGGAAAGAGTATTACATTGTCTCTGTGTACCTAGTACAGTTCAGACTTTCTTGCAAAGTTCACAGTGGATTGCCAATTTTTTTTTTTTTTTCTTTTTCCAAATTCACTTCCAAGCCTACCTCATGACAAACTGCACTTGCCAGTCTGAGTTGCTAGATATCTCAAAACGTTATGTTAATCACTAAAACCCACAAACCCCTGAACAAGCAAACAAATCAAAGAAGTCATGGATTAGCTTGTTATGCTGTCCTGGATGACTTGTTTTTCAGTATGCTTGTGGGAATTGGTTTCTACTGCCTACCAGTTATTTAATCCTGTTTTAAACAAAGAAATTTGGAAAAAGCTACTAAATCTCCTTTTCCAAAACAGAAAGTCTTAAGTGTTTATCATGGAACAGTTAAAATGAATGTGAATATCTGTTTATGAAGCCACTAAAGCTTCTAATAGTTTTCTTGCTTGCTCTGGGGTTCATTTAGGATTTTTGAGAGCTACCAATGCCAGGTTGGAAATAGGACTTTTGAAGCAGAAGTTGCATGCTAAGGTCTTGTAATTTTTTATCACTTTGGAAATTTAGGATTAAACTGTGATTATAAGGGAGACAGGCCTTCAAGCAGTGCCAAAACAGTAACTGTATTGTTTAAATTACATCTTGTTCCATCAGTAAAATTCTTCAGTTTTCATTACTCATATGTCAAAAGATAATCTTTGAGTGATATTACATGCACATACGTTGTTTTTGTCACAAACTACTTCAGTGTAAGAATTGAGTATTTCACACTGAGAAACAGAGGGTTTTGATTAGTACTGGTAAATATTAAATAATCTCTTCTTGTTTCATGCAAGCGCTTGGGCAAATAAGTTTCTACTGTTTTGTGACAAAAATACCCCAAAGTTTCCAGGTTGCAGCTGCTGAGAAAGTTCATATTTGTATATGGGAACAGATCATTTGCCACTGCCAGCTCTGCTATATTTCAGTAATTACCCATTGACTGATCAATACTGCACAAGTAGAAAAATCCCAGGCTGATACAGAAGCAAATCTAACTCTTTTCCTTGTCAGCCTTAACTGAGGTGGCTGCTGCCTGTCTTGAACAGAAATGCTTTTGCTTTTATCTGTGGTCTGCAATGGAAGGACAAAAGGGGAGGCTTTTGAAAACCATAATGAGACTTGGGAGCTGAAATCCCATTGACTTTTAATGAAGGTTAGAGGCAGAGGCTTTCGTTGTGCATCAGAAACTTTCCTCCTTTTTCTCAGTTGTCTAAGTTGCTGATGGTGGACAGGATGTGCCTGTGCTACCTTCTGGAATCCTTTAGGAACAAAAGTTTTCTTGAGTCATTTTGTTTGCTATGTTGCCTGAGCTGAAACACAGATCCTGTTTACTTGTTTCTTTGAAGAGCAGTCTGGAATCACACACATATCTCCATCCCTCTCCTCTATGAGCTGCTGAGCTGTGTCTCTTTATAGTAAAACCACTTGAAAGAGAAAAGCATGGAGAACTTACTGCACAGTTACTTTGTGCTGGAGTGCTGGGTGCCATGAGAAAAAAAGAGTTAAGATTTTTCTGAAGGTATCTTGTTGTTTTGATGTATGGGACAAATTTTACCTGGTGACCTGCAAAAGATGTTACCATGATCTCTTTCAAGCAGTGCTGGAAATACCTTCCATCCACCTCCATATGACTATGCTTGCAGGAAAGGTAGTTCAATTAAAGTTTCAACTATTTCTTTTTCATTCCTGGAATGACTAAAAGAGTCATGTCCCTTTTTTCTTTGAAAATATGTGAGGATGCTGTCACAATTCATACATTTTACCATACTGCCAGTCAAAACCTCGGGAAAAATGCTACAAGCATACAAAAGCAATTTTAAATTTTTTTCAAAAAACATGAGGATCTTTCTTCAGCACAGGAAGAGCATACCTGGAGAGGAGATTTCTGCCATGACAAGGACTGGTTAGCACCCATACTTGCAGAATTCACTGCAAAGTGTCCAGGCAACTTTCTGAGTGTCGGGTGCTCATGGAGTAGAGTCACAGCCTCTCTGTGTGACGAGATGTGACACGGGAGTTATTGTTTTGGGGAATATATTGGAAATGCAGAAACTGCGAGACTTTCAATATTCCTGGATATGGCATGATTAAACCTAGTTTTAAATATTGGTGTTTGTGCTTTCCAAAATGTCAGCCGGTTCCTCTCTGCCTTTGTGAATGCATTGTGTAATGTGTGCTGTAATCTTTGAGAATTCAGGACTGAAATGGATTCTTGGTTACTTTTGATGAAATTCTTGATCCCTCATTTTCTCTTTGAAGATCTTGGTATTCTGTGGAGTTGTTGTAAGTGCAGCATTTGGTTTTGAAACAAGAAGGTACATGAATTATGGGGAGTCTGCTCTCTTCTGCATTATTTTAGGAGTTGAGAAGATGCATCTGTATGTAAGCCTTTTTTCTTTTGAAAAAGGCCTTTGGATGCATTATGGATGAAGCTAGAGACAAAGTGCTTTTAAAAAAGTTTATTTTGCATAGTTACGCTATATATGAATGCACAATCTATACTTCTTACAATGACTAGACTGTTGTCCACCTTTTTGCTTGTGGCTTTCCTCCACAATTCAATAATCATCTTTATTATGCATATATGAAAGGATGAATGATTGCTTTTTAAAACTCTGACAATATAGCATTAGAAAGTATTGGAAGCAATGTGGGCTCACCATTTATCCTGAGTGGGGTTTCACAAATACCTGCACCTTGCCTGAGCCAAGTTTTGTCAAAGCTGCTCTTCCACATGGACTGCCTGTAAAAAAAAGGGTGTTCTTGCAGGTACATTTGCTTACCCCCGGGTGTGTGTTGCATATGGATTTTGCTTTACCATATCATATCAGAAAACTTGATATCACCAGAACCTAGCATGCTTTCTGTAACATTATGGGGCCATCTACATCGACGGTTGTTCTTCCTAAAGTTTAGAATATTTTTTTTATAACATGAATAGTTACTTCTGGAAAACTAAGCTGAGGTATCTGATTTTGCCTATTAGTATTACACTCATTAACTGTTCTGTCTGCCTCTTTATAGTTATGTAACTTTATTTTTTGGTTTAAACTTTCCATTATATAAACTTTTGTCATTTTTAAGAGCAGATTATGAAAGCACAAGTCAGAAGAAACTAGTCTTGGGTACTTCTGGGGAAAAAACTGAACATAAGGGCAGAAGTCTGGCAATATCTTTATCACTGATTGGAAGAAGAGGGAAAAAAAAAAAAAAAAGGATTGGAAGAGAGGAGCCAGAAAACTAGTTTAGTCACCTGAGCATTATTCTGTGTTTTCTTTGCTATAACCAGTGGTGTCCTTATACTTGAAACGGACAGTAGCCTTGTGTGTCTTATTTGTGTCTTATGTAACATTTGCCCAAAACCTAAGCTGTTTTTCTGGGTGTTTTGATAACTGAAACTGTGACAGAAGGTTATTAAAAAGTAGAGATCTTGAAAGTCTCCAGAATAATTAAAATGCATAAACCACAAGTAAGTAGCAGATGGCAAGCAAGTGGTTGAATTAAACCAATAACTCTTTAAATACATAACCTTAACAGTTAATGTACTGACATGGCAGACTGTACTACAGTTGCTACCAGTATTGTTTTCATGACAGCAACAGCTAAAATACAGTTTTAGAGACTACATTAAAGAAATAAATATAATAAGCTTGGTGAATTTGAGATTTGATCTCACCTCTCCCCATTCACATAGATTTTGTTCTTCAGGCTGGTGTTTTGCAAACTGTTACATGGGCTGATGAACCCAGAGTGCTCAGCACCTCTCATTTGGTGGTTTTTAAAGAACTAAATTGAAAGTAGGATTTCCATAATAATTTCTGTAAATAATGGTCCGGGCTCAAATAATGTTTTCTTTTATTTAGGATGCTTTGGGGTGGTTGTTGCTGAGAAAGGGATTCTTGCATGCTTTGAACTATGGATTTTGTTTTAACAGTAGTCCTGCTGTAAGGTGCTCTGTTGTAAGTCACCTCTTAGGTGCTTTAGGTGATCTTGCTTGAGTGGGAGACTTGGACTGAATGATTTGTAGAGGTCCCTTCCAACTCTGACAAGTATGTGATTCTGCAACTTGCTTTCTGTTATTTGGTGAAATTTACACCTAGAAGATGTAGAAATAGATTTCTGTTGTTGTTGTTGCTAATTCTTCAGTTTAAACTGTGGAATAAACAGTTTAATGTTATTAGAGCCATTAACAGTATATATTGTCATGGTAACGAGGACACCTGAGCTAATACAAATCTAACATGTTTGTTTGTGTGTTTTTATAGAAATGCTTAATGGAGTATTATCTACTTATTTCTTACCTCCATACTTTATTGAGAAATAAGCTCTCAGAAAATGTGTTTGCACAGCCTACCCCCCTCCCCCCAGGTTCCCCTTTTTTTTTCTAGCCTTGTAGGCTCCTTTGGGTATCCTCATCATGCTGTGTTGTGTTCTTGATCAGTCCTGTACCAATCTTCAGGACAGATGCTGCACTCATTTCTGTATGTAAATTTCAGCATGGGGGGTAAGGAAGGGGAAGAGTAAAGGAAAGGGTGGTATCTGTTCATGTGTGAATTCATGTGCAAGAGCATTAACTTTGTCACCCCTTGCCTCCTTTGTATTGCTTCATTAAAAAAAAAACAACCAACAAAGAAACAAAAAACCTCAAAGGTGGTGGTACTGTAGGTTTTTTTATAACTTTCTTTGTTTGGTGATGGTAACTTGAGCTCAGTGGAATTCCTTGGAATGATTCCTTGATGGTGTTGCATGTCATAATTAATGGGATTTCTCTGGAAGCGAGACAGGTAGCCAGGGTTTTGGAAGCACAAATCCTTTGTAAGGGAGAAGTTAATGAGACAAAGACAAGGAGACGTGTAGCATCTGCTCTAGTTTGTAGCAGTTTTCTTTGTGCTGCTCTCTGCTTCTCATCCAGTCCAGGCTGCTGCACCAAAAGGAAGGAAGAGCATGGCTGACACCTCAGTCTCCATCATTTTCCCTCTTCTGAGGGAAGCTCAGATAGGGAAATAGTCTCAAATAGGGAGCTCAGTCTTGTCACTTCTTACAAAGGGAGAGAGCCCCAAAAGTGTTTCCCATCCCAGCAATGCAGTTTCATGGAATGATAATTTTGAAGACATTTTTTTCTCAAAGTTAATATTACTTAATAAAGAACCTAATATTTCCCAATGAGAACAGGAATTTTGAAGACACACATTTGTGCTTCTCTATAGTCAAATCTTTTTCAGACTTGTTGGTGCTTTTGCAAGAAATAAACAAGAGAAATGTCTAAATAATTTAAAACCATCTTTAAAGTAACACATGATATGACAATGTAGTTTCAAAATTTCTGTAGCAAGGCAAGATCATACTTTTAGAACTGTAGTGCAGAAGTTTAGTAGAATATCAAGATTCTACTTGAATTCTACAGCATATGTTAACAACGCTAGTACTAGGTAGTACTACATAACTTTTGTTATGACGCTATTAACAATTACATAAATATTTCCTATCTTCTCTAGTGGAAACTCTTACTTTTGCTGCCTCACAATAGTAATGCTCAACCAGTCATTAGAATATCATTGTCAGATATTTTGAATAAATTGTTTTCCTTGAGAAGGAAAATATTAACAACAAATTCATATTATGCCAGACATACGAGTAATAAATTTGAGTATGCAGAAATAATTTCTCTGGGATTGCTAATGAAGTTGACAGGCAAGAAAACAAATGTAGTACATTTTTATTCATTAAACTCATTATTTAATTCAAGAATTATTTAAAATTTCTGATACAATGACTACATCTTGAACCTTCTCTTTGTATCAATTTCTTCTTAACTGCTTTTAATTCCATGTAACTCTTTTCTTCCCCAGTCTTTTTAAGCATTGCACGTGATCTGACTCCAGACGTTTGGGATCTGAGTTACAGTAAATGTGTTTGTTCTGGCATTCTCTGTGCTTTTGGGCATATGGTTATCCCTATTTTCGTTTTCTGAGTCGGCTGAAAAACCTAGCTGCTTACTGTAAACAAGAACACTTGTTTTTTTTCTTAATGTATTTGTTCTCATTTCTCTGAAGGTACTAAAATCCTCACAAATGGAGAAAAAATATTATTGCTAGGTGAATCAAATAGGGGTGAGGTTACAGTCCATTGAAAGCTCAGGAGTCCCAGCCACCTGTCTTGGGCGACCCTGGAAATTTTCCTCTTGGAGTTAGGAGAGAAATCCAGTAGTTTATTTTATGATAATATGCTAAGGAGGTATCTGTTAGCATTTCAAACATAATTATCTTGATACAGCAGCATTTTGTTGAGCTTGTTTGGCAGCTATATATATGCTAGGTTTTCTTTGTTCATATATCTATTTTTCTTCTTTGTGTCTCTTCCTTGGTGCACAAATTATGAAGTAATATATTTGTGTTGGTCAGTGTTGCATTGGAATGCAAGTACAAAGGAAAAAATTCCTTTATGAATTAATTTAGGTTTGAGATTGCAGTGTCATCAAGAGAGATGGGAATAATTGTAGAACTTAGTCTTCTTTGAATTACATTAGATTTTCTTGCAGCTGCTTTTTGCTTACAACATTTTGGCTTGATTAGAATGAAGCTGAAGGTGCTCCTTGATTTTCCTTGAAATCTCCTGGAAAGATTTTGTTACTGTTTAGTTAGCTGGTAAAAGGAACCGTGGCTCTCAGGTGAGTGTTTGCAGGCTGTTAGCTGAGATGCTGTCACGGTTTAACCCTGGCCTGGCAGATAAACAGATTTAAACTGAGTAACAGATTTATATATTAATCTCTCTCTCCTCTGATAAAGGAAAGAGAGAGAGAATAAGGGAGAGAGACTTATGGGTTGGAAAATAAACTACAGAACTTTAATGAAACAGTAATGATAAATAGGAAAAAATTACTAAATATATACAAATATACAGGAAAAATGATCCCACGTTCCTCCCCCCTTTCTCCCAATAACTCTCACGTCACCACCGAGGCTGCAGGGCAGCCCTGGGAAAGTCCAGGCTGGAATCCTGGGGTCGGCAGCAGTCGGGAGCTGGGGGCAGGAACACACAGATTCAGGCTGGCACGGATCAGGACCACAGGCACCGGGACGGATGGAATCCTCTCAGGATGCCGAAGGAAGCAGGGAGGGCAGGAAGGAGTAAGGTGTTTGACCCTTGTGATCCCTCAAATTTATACCGAGTATGACGTGTATGGGATGGAATACTCTGTTTGGTCAGTTCTGACATCTATCTTGTCTGGTCCTCCCCAGAGGAGGGTTTCAGGTGGGACCTTGTTGCTCCTTCTGGCAGGCAAAATGTTCCTCAGAGCTGAGCAGTGTCCTTGGCTCTGCATGCCAGTCTCTGGCTGTAACTATAAACATCAAATGTTATCAGTCCTAGAAGCAGACAGTGTCTGAGAAACTTGCTGTTAATTTCAGCAAGTGCAGCTACTTACAAGAGACTTAGCTAAAAGCAAAAGTACAAACCAGAAAATCACCTTTATCCTGGCCTAAACCAGGACAGATGCTCAGTGGTCTGCATCGGCAGCAAGCCTCAGGATGAAGTTCTCTGTGTTGCCTTGGTGGTGGTAAATTTCCCTCTGCTGTTCTTGCCTCTTGGTATTTTAACTATTTGTGTGTTAATTGGCTGAGAAACCTGGGGCTTTTTAGTTTGCAGAGGTCTGGCTGACAGGGGATCTTATTTATAAATATCTGAAAGGTGGGTGCCAAGAAAGAGGGGGCAGCCTCTCTTCAGTGCTGCCCTGTGACAGGACAAGGCAGAATGGACATAAACTGGAACACAGGAAGTCCCACCTTAATATGAGGATAAACTTTAAGGGTGACAGCACTGGAAGAGGCTGCCCAAAGAGGTTGTGGAGTCTCCTTTTCTAGATACTTTGAAGACCTGTCTGGACACATTTCTGTGTGACCTGCCCTAGGTGATCCTGCTTTGGCAGGGGCAGTTTGGATTTGACAATCTCAGATGTCCCTGCCAACCCTACCATTCTATGGTTCTGTTTCATGCGAGTAAATAAATTCTTTTGAGCTACCTGAATTTCAAGTCTTTGAAAGTCACCATGATAATTTTACTCCAAAAATACAGTCATCTGGGTGAGAGCCTGGAGAGATGTTCCCTAGATGAGAGGAATAGGACACCCCTAGATGAGAGTGTGATAGGACACCCCTGGAAATTCCTGTAAGGAAGCCGGGGTGCACATTGACTCATTTCTGACAAGTGTGCCTACAAGTAGAAGTTATGGTTTGGAAATTGGAACAAATGTGAGAGAGCACAAAAGTGTCAGCTGGATGATGGGAACTTTTTCCTGAGCAAAGTAGTTGTATCAGCTGAACTCAGTAATACCAAAGAAAATGGCACCATCTCTGAGCCAAGGCATGGCCTGACCTAGTACAGCTTCTGCCCCTGAAGCAGACAGCCAGGCTGATGGTGTTTGCATTTTCTGCCTTGAACAGCAAGTTATTCAACACACATTTATAACTTTGGAGTGCTTGTTAGTAATGGAGTCTAAACTACCTCATGGAATGAAATTTGCAATGAGCTGCTGCTGTTGCAAGGAAGGAAATACAAATGCAAGACTTTGGTTCCAATAGTTGATCAATTAACCTTTTCCATGATTGAGCTCTGGCTTGATTCAACAGATGAGATGTTCATGAGCCTGGTCTTCATAAAGTATAAACACAAGTTAAGTTTTGTGTACCATACTGTAAGCAGGAATAGCGTCCCTTCCCAGATGAATTGCCAGGTTCTTAAATGAATCTTGAAACAGGGCAGTACCGAAGGAATTTGAGATGGGTTTATAATCAACTGGCAATTTAATTAATGTAGTATCTTAACTACTTGTTTCCGATTTAATTTTTTCCAGCTGTTCAATTTTAATGGAAGTCTCTTTAGAGTCTCGGGAGGAAGGTAACATCTGGGGAGAGCATTTAGGGCAACAAACTGGCATGTGGAAGTAATGCAGTGCTCTGTTAGTCATTACTTTCCATGTCAACACAGGCAATTCTGAGGTTTGGACAGGTTATGTGTGTTTTTTTCATATATATATATATATATATATTCACACACATACACACACAAACACAGACTAACACCCCAACCCCCCAACTTTGTTTTAGCTTGAGTTGATTTCTAAAACAAAACAAATCTCCCCAGCTGTCACTTAGTTGAGTGTTAATTGCAGTCTGTACTGCAGTGTGGACTTCAGTACAAGCTCAGTGGTTGTTACAAGTGATGTACACAGAGGTCAGCTTGCAAATCTGTCCTTTTGGCCTAAATACAACTGAACTTAGTCCTGTGTTATGGTAAGATTTAGCATATAACTCAGAAGAGCTCATCTGAAATACTGCAAATAGGATGCAAACCAAAACCAGAGCTGTTAATTTTTTTCTGCTGAAAACTCTTATTTCAATGTGCTTTTAAGGTTCCTGTGTTAGAGGCACCTGAGCTGCTTGTTTAGAAGCCTGGGTGAGACCAGACAGTGGCTGGGGCAGCTAATGTGATAAAAGGAATCTTGGCCAGCATCCTTTACTGTTATTTTAAGAGAATTTTTCATTTGTCATGTTCACTCTTATTCAGATAAAAGATTTAAAAGCAGAGTCTTTGTCAATACCTGAGCAAGCTTTTGCTTTTATAGTACACTATAGAATTATATAACAAGTTATCTGTGTTTTCTATCCATATGGAAATACTTGACATCGCAAGGCTTTAATTTTTTTTTTTAGCTGCTCTTGCTTCAGTTTGTGTGACAAAGTGATGTTATTTTTGTGTTTGTGTTCTAAGAGGGGGAAGTATTAGGACTGGTAAGTGGTAGTGCCCAACTCAAAAAACTGGTAGGAAACACTCTCCTGAAATCCTTTTCCAGTGGGACAAAGCACTTCCTGATACGTTAAAAGTATTAATATAAAAATAATAAAAAGTGTGTGAAAAGTTTTATATAAAAAGCATTTTTATCCATATGTTTTAGGTAGGCTATCTATATTTTTGTAGAAAACTGATCTTAAATGGAAATTCAAGCCTTGTCAGCTTTCTTAACAAAAGACACTTGTGGTCTGGAGCTCTGAGGTCCCAGGACGGTTCCATTACTGTAATTCCACAGCGTGAGCTTTAAATGTATCTGGAGATTTTAATGGATCACATGGGAAGTAAATCTCTTTGTACCTGCCTTAAGCCATATGTTACTGATACAAGATGTTGAGCTGCCTATCTCTTTCACTTGGTCGCAGCTGTGTGCTTCCATAAGGGTTGGTTTTTTGAAGTCTAAAGGGAAGTTTCAGATTCCATTCTTCTCCCCTATTGTCTATTATAGGAATCTTACACTTTGTAATTTTAATTGTGTGATTTTATAGATTTTTCTAGAAGAGGTAATTTTTTGATACAGTTCTAAATCTAATGATGCTTTCAAAAATACTTTTGCATTTAATGTAGTCACTTCATTCTTTTGTTTCTGTATGCCTTTCTTTGTTCTTACTATTTAAATAGCATGTACAAAACCTATTTGCTCCCAGTTGATATTGCTGAATATCGATGCAAAGCAAAATTAAACATTAGGTTTAAATAATGGACTTGTTTTTCATACTCTTTGTTTTATTGTTTTCTAATATAACTGTAATCAGCGAATATTGTAAACAATTCGTATAACTGTGAGACAAATAAAATAGGATTGGAATTTTATGCATGATGGGACACACAGACTGTTAATGTCTAACATGCAATTTATTTTTAATAAACTCACAAGTCCCATTTGCAACTCTAGCCACTATTCTGAATACTGCTTGTGGTTTTAATTTGTTTTTCAGATGTCCATACTAGTTACTTCTTGGTTCTTTCAGCAACTCCTTAAATCACTGGTTGTACTCCCACCCTGGAAATCTGAGACTGGTGTTCTCCCTCAATAACCAGGGCTTGCTCTGCTTGCAATTCCTGGAAAAAATACTGCCAGTAATTAGTAAATCTATTATAATGAAGGAAGGCTTTTTATATGTAGAGTGTCTTAGTAGTAGTTGTAAACCAAGTCTTTGTCTCCTAAATGTGACATGGAACTCAAGGCAGTATTATCACTCTGTGCTTTTTTAAAAAAAATTTTTAATTAATTTTTTTTACTCTTGTTGGAAGAGTTTATTTAAAACTAATGAATGGGGATGGGGAGGTGGTACTGAAGGAAGTGCTTAGTTATGTGCTCCACAGACTGCAGATACGAGGCAGCTTCATTCTCAAAAGCATGTTTTGAGCAGAGGGAAAGAAGCTTTATAGGGAAATTTTGAAATAGGGGGTTGAAAGCAAGCAGTCATTTTTTACTCTTTTTTTTCCTCTTGGTAAGGAGAAGATAGTTTTGTTAAAAAGATACAACCAAATGAAGGAAAAAAACCCAACCCAAATAATAACAGGGAGGGGTGAGTATGATGAGGCAAAAGGGCTCATTAGCCAAGGAAAGCCAAAAGGGTCAGATAAAGGGTGAATGTTGGTAAAGAGGTTTAACAAGAGGCTGATGAAGTTTTCCTTTCTCTGTGGGATGGAGTTATTTCAGATAAAGATACAAATGCTCATTTTTTGTGACATTTGTTTCAGGGAATAATGACTAGATGACCTTGATGTAGAAATCTTAATTTCTTTCAGCATTAAGCAATAGGAAGCCTATCCTTTTAAAAAGAAAAAGTCAATGCAGTTGTTACTCCTTTAAGCAATATTTATGCAATATTACCAATAAAGTTTATATAAGATGCTCTGTATTTATTGTCTTAGGTTTAATGAGCTGTGCTAATTATACCAAGCCATAACTAACCATGTAATAACAAAACTGATATTTTTCCTTCTATACGATGCTCTGGGCTTTCTCAGATTTAGTATAGCCATGTCATTGCACAATGTTGTTGTTCTGCAAGTCATTGGAGAGTATTTAAGCTGTAAGTAGTGCTGAAACAGAGCACAGCTTCTTGTGCACCTTATCCACACTTACACGACTGCACTTTGACTTCTGAGGAAAAGTCTTGGCTGAAAATAAGTACAGAGTTGCTGAAATTCAGTTGTCTGATGTACGCAGGAAAGAAACCTTTCTCAGTTTCACATTTTCTTAGCCAAAGGCAAGCTACAATATTTCTGGACTAATACACTTTTTCTGTAGGTTAAATAGTGTGGATAGAATTTACCTCAATTTCAGCTCTCCAGGTTGGCCCTCTGCTGCTTCTGTAGGCAGTGGAGTAGGACTGCACCTACAAAACCCAATCCAATCTTCTGAAAGTGGGTGCCTCACAACTCAGAGACATTCTACTTGGGAGTTACTAATGTCTGCTCTACCTTATAGACAGAGATAGAAAATGTTTAAGCTATGTAAAAAAACCAAACAAATTTAGACCTTTGTCTTGGTCTGAATACATTAAATGTCTTCTCTCTTTTTCACCCTTAATAGAAATTTGCAACAGCTGTCTCAGACTGTTATTTCCATTTAGTTGAACTGGACTTTGGTGGATGTTACTTCATGTTTACATTGAGATATGTGGCTTCTTGTTCAGGAACAGTGGCAGCCTTTAAACTGATACCATTTTTAAGAGCTTGAGTCTCTGCGGTCATGGGTTTTGTGGTTTTTTTTGTTTTAGTTTGGTTTGGTTTTGATCTGGAAGTCTTTAGTTCATGTGCCTGGTGCTATCACACTTGAGACAGGCATGTGACTCTCAGTCCTGGTAATGTGCTGTTGTGGGGCAGTTTTTCTTTTAGATCTTGGTGAGCTAGCTTAGCTTCTGTGATTACTAACTTAGAAGTCTTTTCTGTATCTTAGATTTAGATTAATGATTTTGTAATCTTTTCTGTTCCTTTTCTTTAAGCAGGAAGTAAAATAAACACAGTACCCTGTAAAATAACATCTTTCTTTATTTCCTCATTAAAAAAAGTTCTTGGAGCAGCCAAGACTATTTAAAATACCCCAAAGAATGTATCACACATGAAGAAAAGCCACCAAATAAATGGATTTAGAACCATAATTTTACCAGCAGTGGTCTCCTTTTGAATGTTGACCAATTAATAACAGTTTGAAGTGTAAAACAAAGCAAAAAAATTGCTTCCTTTTTTATGTGTTGCATGAAGTGTTTTAGGATTAAATTTTTGAACTCACTTAATTCCTTCTTCACTGAGACAGAGCTGTTGAGCCAAAGGGCAAGCTGGCCATTATACTTGTCTTTTTATTCATCAGAAGAAGGCTTAATTTTAGTAGCAGTATATATTTTCCCCCCTACTTTCTTGAAGAGTTGGCAGAATATGAATGGCAGGTATTCTGTAAGTAGGTACCTGGTATTTCACACCATTGGAACTAACGCTGCTGTTGCTGTAATGTTACCAAAATGCCTTCAATGCATCTGGTTTGCTGGGACTGAGTTCCAGATGTTAATTTACAGTCTGCTGTTGGCTTCGTTTTGGTAGTTTTGTCAAGTTGCAGGTCAAAATTACGACTTGTTTGCTGTCAAGAGAAAGCCAGCGTTTGCAGCACCTGTATTTTAGGCTGAATGTTTGACTGTAATTGCAGTCTAACTGGCATTTTTGCCTTAACTTGCTTCAGGAGATGCATACATAGCTTGAATCTGCTACAATTGTATGTGTGTGTATGCTTTTTGGTTACTGGTGTGCAAATCTTACAGGCTCCACAGTTCTGGATTTTATCCTTTCTGAGCTTGTAGATTAAGTGTGGTAATGCTGGGAAGCAGCTGATGACCTTCTCATTTTGCAGAAGTGTTGAAACTCCTCCTTGATGCAATGATCAAAAGCAGAGTGTCATCTTGGTTGTATGACTGTAGTAAATGTTGGGTTTATTTCTAAATGAAAACATTTTCAGCTATTAACTATGGAATTGTAAACTACACCTCCGTGACAGCAACAATAAATGTCAGACTCACTTTCAAACACAGCTGAAGGATGTGTGCTAACAAAAAACCTAGTATGATTTTTTCTTTCTGCTAAAAGCTTGCATTTGAATTAATGTGAAATTAGTGACATGAAGCCTTACTTGTAAACTCATTATAGTTCCAATCATCTGACACTTCAAAAGATAAGTACACTTAATCTTTTCTCTGACCTAGGTTGATAGTTGGGTATTTTCTCCAGAATTTCTCTCTCTCTGCCTTTTAAAAAAAAAAATCCCAATCAGATGAAAAACTACTGAAGAAAGGGAATAGTTGAAGAACCAGATGCTTCTGTGCTGTTGCTTTTGCCCCAAGGATGCTGTAGGAATTTGTGCTGCTCCAGAAGTGCTTGGTCCTGAGGTCAGGTGCAGCAGACGTGCCTCCACGAGCATATGCACAACTAATGGGAGTAGCAACAGCTCCTTTAATTTGGCATATGTGCAACTCTTCACTGTAATTTACCATTTTTGCATTGCAGTAATTCCTGTTGCTGAAGTTCTTTAAAGCTCTAAAGCAGCAACTGAAGATGCACAGCCCTGGCTGGCTAGTGTCATCTGTGTTTTTCACTTGGTAAGGAGCATTGTGCTATACAGTTTTTTTAAGAAGCAACCGATTCGGTTTTGCAAGATTTGAATGAATTTTAGTTCTGCAGAGTAATGGCAGTTACTGTATTTTAAAAACATTGGGTTACAAACACTACAGGTAGTTTAAAATGATTCAGTATATTTTAACATTTAGCTTTCAGTAACTTGATTTTATGACATGCCTCTTCTTAGGCATATTGCTTTATTTTTTCCTGTCCAGAAATATGTTCCAATTTTTCTAAATTTCGCTTCCCTTTCACTTACTAGGTTGATATTTGAGAAACTCTTGAAATGGACAGAAGTCTTGCTCAGAAACCCTCAACAGTAATCGGTTCCGGTGGATGCTTTTAACACATATTTCTGCCATCAAGTTAACTTAATTCATAGATATATTGGTGCTGTGAATGGTTGTGTAAAAAAAATATTATTTACTTCCATTCAGATGGCCTCACACTTAATGTTTCTTTGCAAATGAAATAATGCGAGAGAAAATTTCTTGCATCTGAATTTTTTCAAAATGGGAAAAAGAACTAGAGCAGTAACTTGTGTCTCCAGTGTATTAGAGAATGAAAGACTGACTTGCAATGACTTCGTGAAAGGCAGCAAAAAACCCCTTCTCTATCTCTGCTTTTGTAACCCAGAATCTGAGTTAGTAAATGTTCAGAACAGGCAAGCACTTTTAGCAGTGTAAATAGTGTTTCTCTTTTCTTGTTTCTATATAAGAAACTGAAACTTGTTTTGACATAGTTAAAATGGAATTGTTTTTCTAGAAAGATTAAAACACTAAGAAAATAGGGCCTTGTTTTCCTTCCATATATCTACTTCCATCCTTAAGCTTCAATCTGCTTTGGTTTTGCTGTTATTCTTACTCTACCAGGAATCTTCTTAGAACTCTCATGACCATGAAATCTACATTGGGTTTCACGGGCATCTCAGAATCAAAATTTGCGACAATTTGGCTGGAGGACTTGCTGGATCTGCCTTCAAATTTGCTGCTGGTGTTTGTCAGGAGTGAGTCCCTGTTCTCTCTTACAAGATAGCCACAGTACCATGCCCTGGGTTTGTCTTCCTTGGCTGTTCTGCACCCTGGCTGTTTCAGGTTCAGGCTGTGCTTCTCACTTCTACTGCTGCATGATAGTGTAAACTCTGTGCCTAACTTTGATCTGCTTAATTTTCCTCCACTGAACTTGTAATAATTGCTGTCTGCTTTGCTCTGTTGCACCTTCTTGAAGTGGCATCCTGCTAAAAATGCCTGTGGGTGAGCAAAGGTTTCATGTTAAAGCCCTGCAAAAAGACAGAGAAGTACCAACCCCACTGTGGCTTCTTGTGTTCCATGAAGCAGGTCAGAATTATTTGAAAAGGATCTTCCTGTAAACTATGGTCATATACAGAGACTGTCACCAAATTTGGTTCTCTTCTTGTGCATATAGTGGTTTATCCAGATGTATATATGATGGTAATTACTATTTCCAGATTAAGAGCTAAAATCCATTTGTCATCTTGGAGTTAAGTTAGAACTACTCGTTATGAGGCAGAAAAAAAAATTAAGTTTTCAATTACCTCTGTTAAACAGCTGTAGGCACCTGTAAACTCCAGTAAGATGAGTATATTCACCATATAATATACATTTTCCTGCGTTGCAAAAAACAGAGGTTTCTGGTGTGGTTTTTGTTTTTTTCTTCTACCACATCCTCACTGTATATTGTGTTAAAAGAGATGAACAACCCCTCACCAAATCTAGGAACTGGAAAAGACAATCCTAAAAATTGAGGGCCTTGTTGCAGGGAGTACTTTTTTCCTGCCAGTGTAGCTCTTCTCTGGAACATAATTATTCAGTGCTGGATGACAGTGCTCATTTGCTTGTTCAGGGTTTGCAGAGAGGGGATTGGTGGTGGTGAGAAATCCAAGGTGATGGAGAGGGTGGACAGGTGTTCCTGTCTCTGCTTCCCTTTGCTTTTCTGTAATTTTTTTCCCCTAGATCCAAAGGGTCTTAGTCCTGCTGGTTTCTGCCAGTGGATATATGTGCATTGGCAGGCCTGATACTTGTAACCTTTTCCATACCTTGTCATGGCCAAGTTTTCAGTCTTGTAATAAAATCTGATCAAGATAAATTCATACACAAGTAGGCATTTGTTCCCAATATTGAAAAAACCCCAATTCAATAATTTTCTCCCCTGCTCTTTCTTCCTAACTACTCTTGCTTGTTTTCAACAGCTATGAAGTCTGGTGTTACAAAGCTCAAGACAAGATTTGTAGGACACCAGGAATCGGGGTGTCTGGATTATTCTCAAAGCACTTTGCCCTATCTTTGTGCCCACCACTAAGTTATAGGGGATTTGGTATCAGATGTGAAATAGGAATTTGTTATCCTCCCGTTTTGCATTTTTGTACTTTTCATGGCATTTTGCTTAATCATGGTTATTTTCACAGATGGAATTTAGGCTTGTTTGGATATTTTGAGCTATAATGAAACCAAGTTCTCCTCTTATGCATCTCGTTATGTTGCCAAGAAAGCATAAAAGTTAGCAAACATTTTTTGGAGCAGACAGCTTTTATCTCGGTGAGCATGAGCAGAAGCTGTCATCAGGAGCTGCTGGAGCTTTTCAGGAGTGATTGTAGCACTTTAAAAGCTTCCAAGTATTGTGTATTTTTTAGCAGAACCCCCCCCCCCAAAGTTTTCTGGGAACTCTTCCTGGTGTCCCTAATGGTGCTGCTGCTACTCAGGTTCACAGTCCTCTTTACAGAACCTTCTGTCTATCAAATTTGCTTGAGAAAAAAACTATTTGTTGTTGTAGTGGGTCTCAGTCTCTTGGGGTTTTATCAGTGACTGAGTGCAGAGGAGGAGGAACATCCTAATGTTTAAATTTTGATTAAAGAATGTTAGTAGTTTTTTTCTTGAAAGAAATAATGAGGGGGGGTTGGTGAAACTTAAAGTATTGGTGACTAAATAATACTACATTGAAAATGTTTGGCTTTTCTATGAATAGGATTGTAAAAGTAGTCATTGTTTTTTTTGCATAAAGCAGCTGGTACTGCTTGATGCCAGAAAACTTGGTGCCAAAGAGATCTTCCAGCAAACTATTGAACAAAAAACAGTAGGAGTGGAGAAGAGAAAGGCTAATTTGTAGCACAAAGAGGTGACAGTAGCAATAAAAAGGAAAGGCAACTCACCCAAACTAGGGTCAGAATGTTTTCAGGCAGGGATGGTTCCTCATGGGATCCTGATGCTGATCCCAATGAAATACCTTAATAGTGTTCAGCTTTCCTTAGGAGCCTGTGGGGAATTCATTTAACATCCTGCAGAGGTGGATGCAGTATTTGTTTGTCTTTGAAGGAGGTAGGACTGTGTAGTGTTAAAACTTTGTGTTGCTTTAACTCAAAGTTTAATCTTAGGGGTTTTGCAGACAGGTAAAAGAAAGGTTGAAAGTAGTGGGTGTCTTTACAAGGGCGGGCAGGGAGAGACCGATGTGGGAACTGAAATTTATCAAAATTCCTGTAGACTCAAGCAAGGTATTCATATGATTTGACAGAATAATCCCACGTAGGGTAATGCTAGCAAAGCCCTGAAGTGCCACATCTAGGGAATGTGACAAAACATGGCAGATTTCTAATGGTCTATAAAAATAGAGTCTGAGAGGCAGCGTATGCTGGTGACTGGATCAGTGAATTTCTCCTCCCTTAATAATGGTGCCCTGAAGGCACGACTCAGCTTAGTTTCAAAATGGTCACGATCATTAAAAGCTACAAGCTGCTTCAAACATAAATTGAAATTTAGAATGCTGTATTTCAAAATGAGAAAAGAAATTACAAGGCTGGAGCAAGCAAGCCAGGATGTGTAGTACCAGGTTGTAACTCTTCCTTATGAAACAGCCCTTGTTGCAGCTTTTCAAGTGCAGCCTAACAGCATACAATTGCACATAAAGCGTCAGTCAATAAAGAATACTTTGACAATAGTGGAATTATTACCGTACTGGCATTGAAAAATACATGAGAGAAAGTTATTTTCTAAAAGAAATTGATTTAGAAAAAACAGCTTAATGCGTTGTGCACTAGGTGATGTTACACTTGCAGTAAAAATGCCTAAATACTGAATTTAGCATGAAGTACTTGTATAAAGCAGATGAGAAGAGTAGAATGAAGCTCCTGGAGGAAAAGAAAGCTAAGTCTGTGACATGCAAATGACAGCTTATGGAATGGTTATATTAGGGTGAATTTTTCATATGTATATATACACACACATATAAAATGGCAGTGTTATTCAAAATGACCCAATGGTTATAAATCTTGGAAATGGCATAATTGGTGTGAATCTCAGTTAATTGCTTGGTATTTTCACTTTTGCAATATGAATTTATAATTTTAGTGTTTTGAAGTCACTGGAATGTTCATTTTTGCACAGATGAGGTCTAATTAGAATAGCCAACTTGCAAAGAATTATTTACGTTATGTCTGTCTTCATGTTTAAGGTAGTACCATAAATCTGTAATTGCTGTTTCCTGGTGAAGCCCAATTACTATGACAAGTGTTTGCATCATTTGAAGAGGGGCAGCCTCTTTTACCACACGTAACTTCTGGTGCACATCTAATTAGTAGTAAGACTAGATCTGTATCAGCATTTTTAAATAAACATGATAGTATCTTTTGAAATAAATGCAAATAGTTTCCTTTGATACGAATGTTATAATTTTCTTAGACTGCCTAATGAAATACAGAGAGTGAAAATTTGTTTTAGGGCTTATTAATTGGGTCAATAGTGATTAGTTGACTACTCAGAACTCCTGCCTGTTATATCCGTAGGGTACCAAAATTACCGGCAGCTCTTTGCAGCGCTTCCCCTCTGCAAGAGCTGAGGCTGACGGTCTCAATTAAGTGAGGTGGTGTTTTGATAACACTTAAAAGCCTTGTCAGACCCCTGTGTACAATAGCTTAGTTCTGCTGTGGTGTCTGTTACTGCTCCAAACTAATGAGTTCTTTGAAGTAAGTGTCTCACCTGCAAGTAAGTGCGTGATGGTCAAGTGTTGCGCTGGTCCTGGGGCACTGCTTTTGTATCTTTATGCAGGGAACGCTCTCCCTAGGGACTGCTCAGAAGTTGAAGGAAAATGAGTTAACTTACAAGAATAAAGTTTCAGCTTGTAAAAACTATCCTAGAAACATGTGATATTTTAACTTTCTCAGCAGTTTTATTGGAATTAATATTACATCTGTCTTAGAGCATCCCCATGTAGTAACAGCTGGAGTTTATGGTTTCTTGATGTATCCTAGTCCCCTAAATATGGGAGACATGTTGATTGTGTGTATGCTTTTAGTTTTCAAATGTTCTGGGGTTTGTGTATATATATTTATCTATAGATATATAAAAAGTCAGCTGCTTCTATAAAAATTTAAAGTTGATCCGCCAATAGTTTGCAGTATGTAAAAAGGATAGTTAAATCAAGATGTAATGGGTAATATAAAATGCTACTTTTCTGAGAAAATGGGAAGGGAAGAAATACTAGAAGGTTTGTTGTTGGGTTTGGGGTTTTTTTTTCATTTGTTTTTGTTCTTTTTTTTCTGTAGTCAGGGAGCTTTAGATGACCAAACTTGGAATTAATTAGTTCTCAGGGTATTGTATATGAAAGCTTAGTCAAAACTTTGTAAAATCTGGGTCTTCATTAGATGAAAAAAATTTCAATAATGATCTTGGCTAAATGGTTTGAACCTGCTTAAAGCTTTTGTCTTACTTTTCACTTGAGAGAAAAATCCTTCATCATGAAGAACATATTTTTTCCAGTTTCACTGTGTCACAAAACAAGAGGAAACTTGTATGTTTTTGTTTTGTGCTTTATTATGGTACCAGATTTACTACTTTTTTTTACTGACGGCTTTTTATCCCCTTCAATGGGTACTGACCAAGAGGAATAAACCTAATGTCTGTCTCTAATAAATGCAGTCAAACTGTGTCTTGAGCTGAAAAATTTATTCCATGTAGTGCTGGAAGAGTGAAATCTGTTTTCTGATTCTTATTATTCTAAAATGTCCATTAATTTCTCTGCAGTGTTTTTGTAGATACGCATGAAGATAAATATGTTTTTATACCCAGATGTCGAAATGTACTTTTCTATCCTTGTGTCCCCAGAATGCCACCTTTGTAGCTTTCTTTGTCTTCATGTACCCCTGGGTACTCATAAGGCAAGAAGCCCTGGCTGTTCCTGGTGCATGTGTGCTGCTCTGTAAGACTGGCAAAATGTTAACACAGGTCTCTGTAATCCACACCAGCTCTGCTGTTTTGTTGCCAAACATAACTAAATACCTGTAACCTCTGTGCCTCTGAAGTTGCTTAACAAGCCTGAAAGTTAGTACAGGGAGGAATGATCACAAAAGTCCCTTTCCTTAGGGAAAGAAGATTACACAGGCAAGAGCTTTTCCTGTTCTATGGGCTAATACTTTTCACTCAATAAGAAGTGTAACCATTTGCTCTTGTTTTATAAAGTATTATAGCTCACTAGGGCACAGATGCTTATTTGCAGCCTTGACATGGGTCACTTTGCCCTTCAAATACTCCTTTACTGCTCTTTTTGACCCTGGTTGCAGCTGAACTTCTGAATCATAGAACAGCTTGGGTTGGAAGGCACCTTAGAGATCATCTACTCCAACCTCCCTGCCATGGGCAGGGACACCTCTCACCTTGACGAGGTTGCTCAAAGCCTCATCCAACCTGGCCTTCAACACCTCCAGGAAGGGGGCATCCACACACAACTTCTCTGGGAAATCTGTTCCAGTCTCAACACCCT